>JAQFZM010000736.1:0-25917 GCA_034695785.1 Galumna obvia | reverse complement strand
ATGATAATTGGTCTAATGGTTAAGGAAATATAGGGTTTCAAAAATGGATGGGTCTTAGGCGGACCGCCCTATATATACATATTAATTTATGCCGTATTTATTCAATTTACTAAAACTGAAATTTCATTTCAAAAATTGAACTTACAAATGAAAACAAATCATTTTTAATATTTAAACAGGTTAAGAATATATATAATTAATGAATCATTAATTATTATTAAATTACCTTGGAAACTACTTATTACAGATTGTCTATTGTAGTTTAACTTTAAATAATTGTATACTATTTGGGAGTAATTTCTTACTGTTTTAAAGTTAATTTACAGTCATTTATTTGATACAGGTCCTTTTATCCGAATTGCTTTATAATTCGAATACATTCGAGATATTTATGGATGACGAAAGGTCTCGAATCTAAATGGTGGCAAGGGGGTATTTTTTAGTCACATCTTAGGATAAATTTTTGAAAAATCTCAAAACATCTATTTTTGCATTTTAAAGCTTTTATGCTAACTTAAGAATTTTAAACACTAATTTTTTCACTTAATCAAGCTAATTTACTCAAAAAATCAATTTTTTTATCAATATTTCATTCAAAAATGGATATTTCCGTAAAAAAATGCTGTCGAATATCTAATTTTTATAATAAAATGTAGTTTAAATTAGAGACCCAAATCGGACCGGATCCGGAACACTGTCTATTTCCCGGACTCGGACCGGACCATACCATTTGAATAGTCGGACCTGATTTTAAAAGTACGAAAATTTTGAATATAATTATAATAAACTGTGAAATGTTATTAATTTTTTTTATAAAACCCTTAACTTTATCTTTTCTATTATAAAATTCAGATAAAAAAATTACAATGATAAATTGATTTCAGTTTTGATGGTTAAACATTTCTACGATAGATTATCAAAATTAGATACGAATAAAATTAACAAGCTAATATTTATTCGATCAAATTTTAATTTATTCCAAAAGTGAATGTATTGAAAAACTAATTGATATTTTTTATTCACTCATTTTGAATGTTTTCTTGTACATTCAAAATTTACGGACCGGACAAACAAATTTTTGAAACCGGATCCGAACCATATACACACACAAAAAGTCGGACCGGAAATTTTTGGCCCGATTTAGGTCTTTATTTTAAATAATTAAATTAAATATTTATTTGTTTTAAAATAGTTTTAGATTTTAAAAATTTTAAGATAGATTTTACTCTATTATTAAATTAAAATATTGATTAAATTAATGATTTTCTATAATTTTATCAATATTTCAATTGGTGATTTAACTTTTTAAATCAAATTTATTTTGACATTTTTCTTAAATATGTGAAAAATTTGATCCGGTGCTAAATACCCGGAGATGTTAAAAATAACCCTAGAATTTAAAAAACTTAACAATACTTCTATGGATTCAAGCATTAGATCTGTTGAGACTTACACGAAATACCTACTAGTTCACTTATATTAATAAACCAAAAAATAAATAAAATCTTTTAGATTAACAAGAGTAGATTTTTAATTGTAATGAAAAAAAATAATTTACTTCAAATAGGATTTGATTGCATTTAAAATGTCATTGAAATCACGTATTATTTGAGTTAAGGCACATTTTTAAGAACTTTTCTCTCAATTTTCAAATGTTTTTATGAAATGAGTGGACGAAAGTAAGAAAAACTTTCACTTCATTATCACTTAAGTATTATAATGATATCTAAAGAGTTTTGAAATTTGAAGAAAAAACTCTTAAAATAAATGTATGTTTGAAGGAAAAAAAATGCTAATGAAGTGCACAGAATAGAGCGAATGGAACGCAAAAGATCGTGATTTTGATTTTATTTTCTACTTTAATGTAAAGTATTTTTCATTTTTTTTCATTTGAGTTAAACATTTGCATCGTTTGCATCGTTTGCATCGTTTGCATCGCCATTAAGACAAAACGAAACGACCGAAAACAGAGTGATTTAAAGCGCCTAAAAGTGATTAGTCGTGAGAATAGCGCACATGTATGGCATGTATGGCCTAAGAGTACACACTATGAATGAACATCAATTCAAAGCCCTTCCCTTTTCTCTACTGACACAACTCATTGACATTAAGTTTAAATGTTTAAACGAAAATAACTTTTGTATTAATTTCATCACTTTTTGCTTCGATTAGAATTCATATATTAAATGAGATTTAATTTATTACATCAAAATGAACAAGATCAACTTTCAAACATTTTCTTTTTTAAAAAGAATTATTTCTTACAATTTTGTAAATAAATAGAATATTATGTAAAGAGAATTAAATGTTAGAATTATAATAAAATGATTTATTCATAATCACCTTGGTCTATTTGGTTTATTTGCCTGAAATTAAAAGTTTTATTTGTAAAGTTCTTATCAGAGTTTCTAATATAGATCTAAGAATATATTCTATGTATTCATATTCGTGTTAACGCATATCTACTAAAGAATGAAAAACAGAATTAAACTTCAGATAAAACTATGAAAAATAGACTGAATTTAATGTTAATTTATTCGCAAACAAATGAAATATTAGGAAAAATGTATTTAACATTTGTTAGGCTTATAATTGCAGAGCACGAAGTCTACACAACAATGAATAAACACTATTATTCCTAAGCTTTGCGTTTAAATGTTGAAAATCACATTTATCTTCAACTTTATATTATACGACACTCTATTATTCTGAAAGCAATTCTTCATTTTATTACAATTTTCAGTGCATTATAAGAAGGATAACTAAAGAGAACATTTTAGCTCCGGCACAGTTAGATGCCATGAGAAAGACACCAGCAGTTGGCTGATGAGCGCTTCACTCTTTTTTAGCACGAGTATTGCACAACCTATCCTATGTATATGAACTGTCAGCTTAATTACATACACCTTCAGCATCATTGCTATGAATGATAGCGAGCTCTTCAAAGGTAAAGCTCTTCCATAGAATTCATCACTCATTATATGTTTCCTTTGTATGAGAGGCCAAACGGATGCGCTTTTCTTTCTATAGAGAGACGGGAATCACATTAACTACATATTCATTGGATTCATTGATGGCTACTTTTTATTCTTTACACTTATTTATGATTTTATTTCAAAGTTTTCTCACTAAAAGTCAATTTTATAACTCAAATGTTTCATTAATTTTCAATGATTTAAACATTTCATATAAATATTTATCTTGGTTATAAAGCTTCAATCATCTTTTTAAAAGCCATATAAAAGTATGGATTGTCTTTACTTAGTTAAGGTATAGTTAAGGTACTTTAACACAACTAATCCTCTGAAGTTATTCGATACGACAAATAGTTTTTCCATTTGAATAGAATGAGTGGTCTTTTTATTTATGATTATTAGTGACAATTGCGCTTCACTTCACTTCAAAACTCACAAAAAAGACGTAAAGCCTCTCTTTTATTCCTCATATGATTATTATATTTGTAAAAAGAAAAATAAGAGTACTTCCAAAGAAAATGATGGAACAAATAGTGATAAAACATTATTTCGTTCCCAAACTATTTGTTAAAACATTAAGATTATCGCTCAGGTGTTTAGTTTGATATACTATTCATTATTATGATTATTATTGGATACTTTTGATGTATTCTTCACTTCTATATTTTGTGCTCTCAGTTGTTATAAACATCACAAATAAGTGAAAACAAATTTATTGTTTTTACTTTAGAAGAATCAAAACATTTATAACTTTTTCCTCTCTTTTTCTCCGATGGAATCATTAGTTACGACTCACTTCATAATGTTTTTATTATATCAAACAAATTGTGTTTTTCTGTTAAATAATAAAAATAATAAAAGTAATGACTGATAGAGAATATTCTCTTTGTGTGAGAAACAACAAAAGTTTACTCCATATTAAAAGCTTATTAAATAATTGCTATTTTTTAACATTTTGTTAATGACTCACTTCATCATCAAAATAAACATGGAATCAGTCAAAAGCCTATTTTCACTGAAATTTTCATAAATTATTTAAATATTTCATTAAATTTTATTAATAAGAATTCTAATACAATGATTATGACTAATTTTAAAATTGAATATAGCATGAATATAGCATGAATATAGCATGCTTCATTATTTTTTTAAAAAAAGAAAAATCGAGAAAATAATTAATTGAATAAATTTGTGTCTGAAAACATTAAGAGTCAAATCGGAATCGACTCTAACTCGAGTCTAAAGCGAACTTTAATTGATTTTATGATTCGGGAAACAAAACTAAATAAACAAAACGAATGGTATTATATAAAAGTGAGGGTCAGTTAAATAAATAAAGATTCAGCAAAAAAGACATAGAAATCAAATGTTATGTTTTGACATTTAGTTTGTTTACTACAAACGTATGGCTTTATCTTTGATGTATTGCACGAAACACTTCATATTTTACTGAAAATAAGGCACAAAAAAATGCATTCAAATACAAAACACATCAGAGACTATAGAAAAGTATAACGGGATTTGGTGAGGATCAGCACAAAAAGTGTTATTCATCACAGAATGCATGCAAATACCAGAACATTGTGCTCAACATCACTCACGTATGGAATTTTTTATTTGATAAATAAAGCTGTTTATAGAATGGAGGGCTCAGACAAACTTTTAAATATTTCCAAAATATTTTTCACATTAAAAGTTTTATCTTTCATCTCAAAAGTGTTTGTTTAGACAATAAATTATTGTCAATAATATAGTATAAGTGATTTTTATGAACATCTAAATTAACCTTTTCTCATTAGTCAAGTCCTTTAGTAATAACTTATTAATAATAACTTATAATAAGGAATATAATTTGAAGATCATTACTAATTGTGACAAATATTTGATTTATTTTAAAAATTAAAGCAATTTTTGGTTTTAAATCGATTAAATCAATAAAATTAATTAAAAAATCGGGAAATAAATTGACTAAAAGTTTAGATTAGAAAAGATTTATTTCTAAAACAAAGTATTGAATTGAGAGACAACTCAACTGACAATATAATAGTGAACGAGACATATGGTTCTCAATTTCAGAAAAGGCGTGTCTTATGTTTGTGTAATACCCTTTCCCTGTAATAACTTGTGAGACAAGTGGTTATCTGTTCTTACTTTAGTGCTGATTGTAATCAATGTTATCAAAAGTAGTCGATCGCCACTAAATCGCTTTACTCTTTGTTTTGACCAAAGTTTCGGTCAATAACTATCATTGGATTTGTTGAAAGAGCTTACACTCAAGTTTTTATTGACAATTACTGACAACTCTGTCATCACTATTAGGAAACTCAGAACTTAACCTAAAAGGAAACAACAAAATACTAATGACTTAAAAGAATCATTTGTTTAAAAATTCATTGATTTGATAAAAGTCTTAAATTTTCATAATATTTCTCAATAAAGTAATGAAAGTCTCGACATTTTTTTTCTCTTAAAACAGTTCACATATTTTGTATTTTTATTTGTTTTTATATCTTTCTTCAAATAATGAATTGAAAATATTTTGTATTTTCCTATAAATGCAAAATAAATACACGATTTTTGAATAAATTTGAAAAAAAATCTACATATCATGCGATCCAAAATGTTATGCATTATTGGCTTATCATTCAAACAAAGAGACAGAAGGAATGCCTTTCAGTACAGATCTGAGAAAATTGATGTTAGATCTCACTTAAACCAAGTTTTCTTTCATAGATTGGTTTGAAGTTTGATTTATTCTAAAAAAAATAGTAAATCAAAACACATTAAATATATAAAGATTTTTCGATTTAGCAATTCTTCCCTTAATTTTAATGTTTTTTAAAGTTTTAAATAAAATGAATGAATGAAATCAATGAAATGTAAATTTGATGTTAAGAAATGTTAAAAATGTTAAGAAAGTGAAACTGAGATAAATCCGATTCAATTGAAATTTTCCAACGAAATAATGAGTCAAATAATCAGTTCGACAATTATCTGATGATCTGAGCCTTCAATAAGCTATTGTATGATATTGTGTAGTACTTATATATAGTGTCGACTTGAGAGTAAAGCTATGCGTTAGTATGAGTTGTAGTGAAAAAGCATTATTTTATTTGGTTAACAATCGGGTGATCTATGTCTCAAAAGAGCAGTTGATCCCCGAGAAACGCATCTTCGATGTGATGCAGAAGCGAAGAGCAAAGCTATCTCATGCATCACAGTTAGGAGAGCACCTGACACCGTTCCCAAAGTATTTAGTTGTGTATATACTGCGTGACATAGTGGCCAACGCACCAAATGAAAGAGAAATGCTATATGTGTTGGGGCTCATGCGTGCCATCCTATCATCTCATAGAGGACTGGATGAGCACTTCTTTCAGCTAATAATTGTGGCTGTTTTTGATGCGGGTGATCTGATCTGATGGCCAAACACTGAATATAATCGTCACACAAAACAAAAAACTTTTCTCTTCTCTGACTCTTTATTTATACGTTTGACTCAATCTTTGATTGCCGTTTGTATTACTCACACAATAAGTAAAGTCTAGCAATCATTTGGAGAATCAGTTGCACACAACTGAAAAAGGAACTGGTCTTCTATTTGCGACCAGTTTCTCATATTTCTAAAGTTTCATCAATAGATGGAAAAACGTAAGTATAGTCTTCTAATAAAAGTTATAACTAATTTCATATTTATTCTGTCCTATAGGTGACCGTCTATTAGACATACCGTGTCGGGTCTGCGGAGATCGCAGTTCTGGCAAACATTACGGAATTTATAGCTGTGACGGTAACCAAAACATATTCTTCCCTAAAAAATACAGCACTTCATTCAACCAAATGTTTAATAAAAATATAGTTCAACCATAGATTTTGGCCTCAATTTCAAAGTATTATACTTTTTTAAATTAGACTCAAATAATTCAATAAAAGTAGAAAATTAACCAAAAAAAATACGAATCGCTTTGAGATATTATTTTTCACTAAATTAGGGAAATATCTCTCAATTTTATTTAGAAGAACATCACTTAAAGATAATTCTTAGAGAAAAGAACCCAACCGTAGAAGAGATGGACAGAAATGACAGCAAAAAATATTCAAATATAGAACAAAAAGTTAATACTTAATAGTTATTATAGGTGTCATCGGGTAAGGCGTAACTAATCGGCTCCATTACATTTATCGGTAAAATTAATCAAAAAATTAATGAATAATTTGTCGGAAAAAAATAATTAGAATTAAATAACAAAATTATACTTAAATAACATTCAATTCTATTAGAGACTAAAATCGGAAGATTATCTCTGATTAATTGAAAAGATTATTATATGACTCAATAGTTGATAATAAAATAGGGAATAATTTCTAAATATTTATATTTTCTGTATCCCTTAGTTGAACTTGTTTCAATTTAGACTATTTTATACTATATAAACACTTTAATTTCTTTATACCTTTTAATCATAAAAAATGTCAATTTATAAAAGCATTAGAATTAAAGTTCAAAAAATATTGCAATTTTACCTAAACTAAACTTTATTTATAGGGTGTTCCGGATTCTTTAAAAGAAGTATTCATCGTAATAGAATATATACCTGCAAAGCACAGGCAGATCTGCACGGCAAGTGTCCCGTTGATAAGACACACAGAAATCAATGCAGAGCCTGTAGGCTCAAGAAGTGCTTCGAAGCCTCGATGAACAAAGACGGTAAGCATTTTCTCATTTTATAATTTAATAAATTATACAATCATTGAATGCCTTTGAGAGCAATGTTTTCCATTATCTAAAAGTGAATTGAAATTTCAAATTTTATACTACAAAAGTGTCTCTAATTATATTACAAATTGTATATAAATGGCACTCAATTTTAGATTTTGTTTCATACATTCATTTTTTTCATTCATTGAAAACTAAAAATAAGCGCTTTTGTTAAATTTGTAAGCATTGAAGTCTTCTATAAAAATTTGAGATCACTTTCTAAACCCCCATAAAGTAGAAGTCTCCGCATCACTGATTTAATTACCCCAAAAAGTTGATTCGAGTAACAAAATTTAGTTTTTTTTTTGATGTTCTGAACAATCATTGATGAGATGCAAAACCAAATGCATATGCAGTTCATGTGAAAACTCGCGGCTGCAATAAGTCTGTAAGCCGTGAATAATAGTGAACACAGTTTGATAACACAGCATATGAAACACAAGTTTCAAATCTAAAGTGAATAATAATACTGAATGCGATGTTATTTCAAAGCCTGAGGTTATCTAACATTTTAACTGTAAAAGAGAGTGAAAAATATAGAAATTTGTTTCATTGGGTTTTTGCTCACATTTTAGCCCAAAACTCAATAAATATTACTTTGGGTTAAGTATACGATTTCAAAATGAAAACACTTTTTTTAAAATTTTGATATAAAAAATACTTTCCATTTGTTAATAATAAGAGTATTATATTTTCCTTTACTCACTTTCCTTTTTCACATTTAAAAAGTAAAATATAATATAATTTATATAAAGAATATATACTTTAAGTGTTTATTAAAAGAATTCAAAGCCTTAAATTGTTTTCGTTAAAATCAGAATTGATTTCTAATTAATGACAAAATAATTTAGAGAGAAAGTAAAGTATTGAACCAATAAATACAGAAGTTGTAAGAACATAATTATAAATTGCAAATTTCAATAATCAATAGCAAAGTTATGCCACATTAAACTCATTTTAAATTAAAGATTATATGTAAACATTATCTTAGAATCACTCGATATAACTCTAATAGTGAGAAAAGTGATCTTTACTAAAATGTTCTTTAGAAAGGATGAGATCAATCATTAATAGTTGAAAAGTATACCAATATTTAAAGTAATATATTTTATAATAAACTATTGGTTCACTTTTATGTAATATTGGAATCATTTATAAAATTTCATTTGAATTGAAAGTGAAAACAAATTTTTCATTAATTTTAAGAATAATATTTCTATAAATAAATAATGAAGTTTTGGAATGTTTTGGATGAAGTGATGGATAGTTTAGAAGAAATTGAATTTGACTGAAAAATGATAGGATGACAACTTGTCTTATGTGATCCAATTACTCAACTTATCTAATATTGAAGCAAAAGATTGTTGTGTTTGTGTACACACTTTTACAATAGCAGAACAATTGACTGAAAACCCCTCATATAATGACAAACTGAAGAGTTTGATCGCATAACTCTATACCGATGGTTATATTTAAAGAGAGGAATAGCGTGTTATGGGAAATGTAACATAAGTTGCAACAGTGCTCTCGATTTTATGTATTATATGCAGTCGTGTGTGAGCTTTGTTTGTATGCACTTCTGTTTGGGCGCCGTTAAGCCATATAGTTAGAGATGGTTTAGCTATGGATTCAAAAGAACGTCATCGCAAATAAAGAAATATGAGAACAGAGTTAGACTACAGATACAGAAATGGCAGAGAAAAGACGACAAAATAGGGTCAACAGATTTCTGGCCGACTCTTTCTGAGGATATCGTTCCTAATTCTTCTCTACTCATATACAGAACATCACAAAGAATTCAATTTATATATGTTTCTGATGAAGACTCCACTCCATAAGCTTTTTCACTGTTTGAGTAGCACTTGGCTAACATACAGGCCTTTACTATTTACACTAATAAGAGGTTGAGTAACAGTTACACTAAACACTAAATCCTAAATGATTTCTCAATTTTATATATAAATATGATTATCGCACTCTCCCTCTCCCTCTCCTTCCCTCTCTCTGCTCTCTTTGCTCACTCAGTGATTCAGTGACTGAGTCTCACTGAGACTGAATCGCATTCAAATCCCTTTATTAACTGTAATTTTCAAATGTGAACGACTTTGTCATATAAGAGGAAAACACTTCGACGAAGATTTGTTGCTTAGAAACGAAACGATTTTTATATGATTTTTGGAGTCATTCAAAATCAATGCTTTAACAGTCGTTAAGTTTTGTTATTAAAAAGTAATATTTGAAACCAAATTATTCCAATTTTTAGTTTTAATATCATTTAAAGCACTTAAATGTTATGATAAGAGAAATGATTTGAATATTAAGTCGATTTTTCTTATTTTATCTCTGAATGGTTTGAAAGCCAATCGATTTTTGTTGAATGCATTAACGAAAGCCAATGAGAAGTGCGCCCCAAATGCCACTCAATGGCAATACACGCAAAGATCAACTAAAGGCGCGGCATATCGTAGTCTTACAGTTCAAATAAAAGCCATTATTTAATGACACGAAAATATTATTTTTCCAAAATTAAGTTTAATTTCATGACTTTTTACTAGAATTTTTGATTTAATGCGAAAACAATTTCTCGACTTTTGATAGAATTTGATTTTCTTTAATAAAAAGTGTTATTAAACTTAATTTGTTTGTTAGCGGTTCAACACGAAAGAGGTCCGCGTAAACCAAAATATAGAGATCACAACGAATTAAAAGTACTGCACAATCCCATAGCTCTGACCGCCTCGTCCTTTAATAAAGCAGTTACTGCATTGGAACGTCACAATTCTCAAACACAATCGACGGCACACCATCACAACCACAATATTATGAACAAAATTCCACCCCTTATACCAAATAGTAACTCTGAAAGAGCGGAACTCTTGTCTGGAATATTTGCAAACAAAGGTGACCCGTGTCAGTTCGCATCCATTTCAAGCAACCCTATGGGCACAAACGCTCCGTTTTTTGATGGTCTGCCCACAGCACCTCCTGGTCTTTTACAAATGCTATTAAATGCAGAAAAATCACAGGAACTCATTTGGAATAGTATCAGAAGTGGTGCAGTTGTAGGGAATCTTCACTCAAATAGTCTACCCTTTGGAATGTCCCGAATATTCAATGAAGTCTCTCCACATACCAATTCATTATTCATTCCTCCATTCCTCTCAAGTAGTGGTTCCTGCAATTTGTTGACTAATGTTATACCATCGCAATCAACGACCCCTTCTTCGAGTAACGCATCCAATGAATCTCATACTCCAGACTCAGAACGAAAGACTATTTCAAGAAACAGTTTCAGTGGTATCCCTTTTCCTAAACCATTACAACAGCTCTCAAGTTCAGGTCAATGGGATTCTGTGCATGAAGTGACCGCTCGACTACTCTTTATGGTTATTCGTTGGGTCAAATGTTTACCTACTTATAGAACACTGACTAAAAATGATCAAGTACATATTCATTCTCAATTTAAAACTCCAATTGTTTTCAATTTTCAGATAACACTTTTGGAAGACTCGTGGAAAGACTTGTTTTTGTTAAATATGGCGCAGTGGTCCGTTACATTGGACCTGGTATCACCCATTCCGGGTGCACCTGCTTATTTAAATAGAGCCATTACTAATTTCAAGTCAAATGACTGCCCAAATATGTCGGCAGACATTCAATATATTCAGGAAATAATGAGACGATTCAGACAATTATCCCCCGACGGAACCGAATGCAGTTGTTTGAAAGCTATTGTACTTTTCAAACCTGGTAAATTTACAATCAATCATACATTTTTTATTTTATATATCTATTAATTTTAGAAACTATTGGATTGTGTGATGTGCATCCCGTCGAAATGTTGCAAGACCAAGCTCAATGTATTCTTGGTGATTATGTACGTCACAAATATCCGCGACAACCGACAAGATTTGGAAGACTTTTATTATTAATTCCATGTCTTCGCGCCATTTCTGCCAATAATGTGGAGAAACTGTTTTTCAAAGAAACCATCGGAGAAATACCGGTCGAGAAATTATTGGGAGATATGTATCACATGGAAAAGTTTGACTGAATTGACTCAACACTATTTTAATTTTTCTTCAAAATTATTTCTTCGATTAAATTAAATTATGAATCAAAGGTTCGGCTCATTTTTAAATTATTAATTGAAAGCAAAGAAAAACCCTTTAAGAGTCTAATTAGTTATTAATTATAATTTTAAGTCATTTTTTAAATAATCGAAAAATCAAATGAATGTCACAAATAGTCACTATTTTAGTCCTCTTTACTATTCGAGTCAATAAAATAAAAAAATTCAAGAATAAATGTTTTATTTGTCAAATATATAATTAAAATATATTACATATCCTAAAAATGTTACCTTGCAATTGTATTTTAAAAGTTACTATTAATATCTATTAATAACTGGGTTTTACCGTATGTCAATGTTCTACTTAATTAATAATAAAATGACTAAGTTTTAAAATCAACTTTTTATATTAATTTTAAAATTAGTTTCACGTTTATTCAGAATAACCAAGAACATCTGATTCAATATATTATTTAAATTAAAATTTTAAATAAACGAAAAAAAAGTGGAGAGAAGTTAATCAACTCTTAATAATTGGTTTAGAAAATATTTGCACTAATTTTTAAATTTAGGTATAAAATCGTTTTCTAATACTAATGTTTAAGGAACTCAATAATGAATTAAATGAAGCGAATCATTGCAAACAAAATTAACTCTCTTTAAAAACAACTCAAATATTTTTTTTAATAATAGTAGAAAATAAAAAAAAAACTTATCAAAAGTTAACTAAAACTAAAACCGTTTGTTAAAATAAAGTGTCTATTTATAAATCTGTATTTATTGAAGCGTTTGAATAATTGAGTTTTGAGTTTTAGTTTTACTTCTATTGGTCTTTGAATTGGAGTGCTTTCCATCTATGGGTTTATATTAAAAAACGCCGGAGGATAGCATTCAAGAGATATCGTGAACTTTCACTTTTCCTTTAACCTCATTTCGTTAGTTAACTGCGTTTCTCTGATTTTCACAATTATTTGTTGACTCACATAATGTTTATTAAGAATTCAAACCCAAAATCAAGTCTTTTTGAAATCAGGAATTTTTTTATTATAAATGTCGACAACTTTGCAAAAGTGTTTTTCTTCATTTCATTCAAATGTTTCCTAATTTAAAGTATTAGTAAATTATTTGTGTCGCTATAAAACAATGGCTAATAATTTAAGAAAACTTCAATTTTTATCAAAAATTCATTTGAATGAAGTCTATTATATAAGAAGACATGTGTCGGGAGTGTCAATGAGTGAGGCCATATCCAAAGCAGAAATATGTTTGGGTTATTCTATCAAAGATTTGAGTGTAAAACAAATTGTTTGCAATCAAAAACTTAAATCTTTGATGAATGAATCGGTGAACGGATATAATGAACATCCGGTCCTTTTGGCCGAAAGGTTTGTTTATTGTAATCGATTGCATCTGATATTGAATTTTAGTTTTCTTTTTTAAATACAAATATATTTGAAAACATTCTTTCGGTGAAAGTATTTCATTACTTTTTTGATTATTTAATAACAGAAAACTCGACCCACAAAATGAGGTGAATTACAAAAGTCGTGCTTTGCTTACGTTGTTGTTAGCAAAGGCTGTGTCTCATCGACCACTTCAAACATCGCCTCAATTCAAGTTTAACCTAAATCTCAATAAATCCGGTTCTCTTTGCAAACAACTTCTTTTGGCTGAAACTATTGAACTTATATATGGCGGATGTGTTTTCCATACGATCGGTATTTCGCCCATAAAAAGAAATGCATCCATTGATTACAACAATAAATTAATGAAAGGCAATCGACTCGCAGTACTGACCGGAAATTTGATGTTTTCTTCTGCCACAAAAAATTTAGTCAAATTAAAGAACAGTAAAGTTATGGAATTAATGAGTAAAACCGTCAGAGATTTCATTGAAGGCGAATATCTTAATCTTAAGACAAGAGAACAAATAGAAACCGGAAATTGGAATAATATATTAGACAATTGGGTTAATATAACGCATCTGAAGAGTTCGAGTCTAATAGCTAATGGATGTCAGTCTATGGTTCATTTGTCAACTAATTGTCAAACACTTGAGGAACGTCTTTACAAATTTGGTTATTATATCGGATTTGCTTTCACTCTCACAGAAGAGTTGGAAAATTTCCAAAGAATTAAAAATCAAAACAAAAACCAAACAAATATTGAACTTTTATTTTCTCTTCCAATTCTTTTACACTTCTCTTCAAATCCAAAACTAAGAAAATGCATTCAATCTTATGAAAACATTAACCAATTTATTGAAAATGTAAGTCAACTTAAATTATCTAATTCTTTATTTAATATAACTAATAAAAGAAAGACCTTGTATATTTTGAGTTTATGTTAATAATTAGCAAAAATATTAAAAATATAATTTTTTATATAAATTTTAAGTCAGATCTAAATCTCTGATAATTTTTATCGATTTAAAAATTAATCTAAAATTGAATTAAACTAAAGATTAAATTTAGATAAATTAAAGTTTAAAAAATCAATTTTTATGACATTAATCTAAGTGTCAAACATTTTTCATATTTTTATATTAAAAATGAGGTCAAATATAAATTTCTTTCACTACAAAACCAGTTCAATGATTTAATTCTTCCTGTTTTAACTTAATTTTAATTAAATATAATTATTAATTAATTAATAAATAAATTCATTGAAAATATAGATATCAGATGACGTGAATAAAAGCGATTCAATTAAAAAAACTCAATCACTTCTCGAGTTTTATTCAAACAACGCTTTAAATCAAATTAAAGGATTTCCCGACAGTGAAGCCAAAACTGCCCTTTCAAATATTGTTGAAGCACTTATTCAGGAACAATAATTGATAGGTATATAATAAATATTAAAATTTGTAAATCTCTGCAATTAATTTGTTGAAATGATTTCGAGTTTTGATAAGTTTTATATAACTGTAAAAATATATATAAATAAAAGAAATTTTATTGAGTATAAATGTCTTATTTAAAATAATAATAATTAATAATAATAATTTTGAATAAGTATAACTATAGCTCATATCTCACCTACAGTTCAAACTTTAAAGGTAAATAAAGGAATAAAAATTATATTTTTTAAGTAACGCTCTTCGCAATTGAAATACAGAAATATCTCAATATATTCAACATAAAATGTCAGGATTTGTTTGAATATTATTTTCTTAATTTTATACTTAAATATTGTATAATATTGTTCTAGATCATTTTCAATTAGTATTTCTTTAATATAATTATTAATAAATATTCGATAATATTATACAACCTTGTAATTTCTCTGTTTAAGCAAAAATATTATAAATAAAATTCATTTTATATTTCTTTTAAAACAATATTAAACGAAAATTTTAATTCTCAAAGTTTTTGTAACTTAATATTTTTGAATTACCTTGTAATTAAGTGAGAATAGAGTTAGAACAATTTCATACATATTATATAAAAGAATGAATAGTATTCAACAAATTTGAAAACAATTTAATTAAATTAAGTTATATTAGTAATAATTATAGAGAATTGGCTGTATATATAAAATTCAATAAATTAGTTGTAAGTTAAGTGATTTCTTGAACTATTTAATCAAAGATGCGGATATATCTATCCTTTGATAAAAAGAAAGGTTGGGGTAATTCATTAGTCTCTAACGAGTGAGTGATAATTACACAAATGATCACTAATTTTTTAATTTGATTTATTCCATTAAAACACAAATAATAATAAAGTTGTCTAAAAATTAGGCCAAAAATTCTACAAGATATTAAGTTTTGCTTTCAAACCCTTATGTTTTTCGAATAATTTAAATAAAAGGTTTAAAGTTTTCATTTCGTTATAAAAACTCGGTTTTAGTGAAAGTGAATATCATTAGAAGTGAGAAAAAATTGCATTAAGTATTCATAAAAATATTATATCATATATTATATGAATAATTTAAAGTAAAAGTTATAAAACTTTTTATAAATCAAATCAAATGAGTTTAATAAGTATTTTGAATTTCAAATCATTATCTGTAATAAGACGTCAATATTTCTGGAATATTAATCGAATAAAACGGAAATACTATTCAACGATAAAATTAAATAAGATTTGGAGCGAATCTCAAAACGTAATACGAGTTCCGATTTCACACTTCAATGTCAGACATCTATTAAAAGATGAATTGGATTTAAATATATTTGTCATCAATAAAGTCAAAACCAAATATATATCTGAAAGTAAACATCCAATTGTGGAGATCGCTAACGATATTTTTGGTTCCGATGAAAGCGATGATCAAATTCAGAATAATATCTGTCCCTCAAAAATATCAATAGAGTGTATCACAAGTTTATTACTATTACTTTTGGCAAAAGTTAGTGAAAGTTTGCCATCTTTTAAGCAAAACGAAGAAATTATCCAAAAACAATCGGAATTCGTTCAAATCTATCAATTATTTAGCAAGGCCCTTTTTATGCATAAGGAGGCAGTTGTTGACATTCCGTCGGTTGACAACAGTTCTGCTTTTGACACAAACCAACATTTGAATGACGCCAACAAAATATCAATTCTCACCGGAGACTATATTTTGATGTACTCTATCTTTAAACTCAATAATTTGGTTAACAATACAGTAATCTTTGATTTGATTATGTGTGCCCTCGAAGACTACTGTATCACTAACTTTACACAAATAAAGGGAAAAACCGGAGAAATATTAATTCCTTTCAATAATATGAGTGTTATTGACTGGGAAGAGATGGCAGGATATTCACTAATAAAACTTATTGCCTACTCTTCACAAATTATCTTTATATTAGCGAAAGAGTCGAACCGATACCAAAAGGCAGCCTTTGATTTCGGGTTTAATCTTCAGCTAATTTGGAGCGTAAGTCATACCTATATTTTATGACAACTCTTTACTTCTATTATTTTTATTGTCTAAACAGTTGAAGGAAGAAATGAATAACTTTTCTGACAAAAATAATTCTGATCTGAAACTGATGTCAGCGCCGGTTATATTCCATATGCAATACGATAACAATTTTTATAATTATCTCATAAAATGTTCTAGGTCAAAAAGTTTTAATTTTGATAAAGTAAGTGTTAAAAGGATTTAATTTAATTTGTTTTCTAATGTATAAAAAACCCCTAGATCAAACAAATGATAAACGAAGGACCGGCTCTCGAGAAATGCAATCGATATTTAGAAAGCTATATAAATAGAGCCACTAAATCCTTGGATGTCTTTCCAGAATCTAACGCGAAATCAATACTTAAAAAAGCAATCTTTGCTTAAATTAAAAATTTTGATTAAAACCATTAAATTCATTAAAACTGTATATTAATTATATTTAATATAAAATATTCATTTCAAGTACAGACATCCTATTTTCAAAGCGAAAATTTACTGCAATTTTACTGCAAATGCAATATTTAAGTAAATGCAAATTCCAGTATTTATCCGCTTTGAAAATAGAATGTCTGTATTATAAGTTAATATAAATACAGTGTATTCTCCCAGAAATAAATGGGCAAATGCATGGATAATTTGTTCATAACTGGGAGAGTTTCATAACTCAGAAATTTACATCTGGAATTAGTCTACTCAGAAAACTCTACTGTATAACACATTTGACTCAATGTTATGATTGAATTCCTTTCAATTCACTCCTAAAGAATTTCTTAAATAAATTCAAAATGAAATTTTCAAAATAATAAAACATATTTATTGCGAATATAAGTTATAACTTATAAGTTATAACTCCAAGTTTATAACTTATAAGTATTATAATTAATTATAAGTTATTTTTCTTCAAAATTAGAGGGATTTTACTTAATTTTCTCTAATTTATTTTTCTATTTTTCGACAATTTATCCCGTTTTTATAGAGGGGTGTACCTGAATTTTTGGCTTAGTAGGAGTGTTTACAAGATGTTTCGTCTCAGGGGGTATTTTGAAATATCTCTGCTTAAAATTTTAAGACAAATACTTTTCTTACAAAATCTTATATAACAAGGTTTGAGGGCAAAGCCATAAGCACTACATTTACGAGCATCTTTCAAAATTTATTATTTTTTATATAATATTGTAAAAGCTTCATTATGTTCAAATTTGATGAAGAGTAATTATATGAATTTGATAAAATTTTAAACAATTATTTTAGTTTTCAAAGCATATGAAAAAATGGGTGGCAAAACGATTACATATACACTTCACTTTTATGAACTTAGCCGTCCAGACCTTTATGTTAATAAAAACTATCCTGTTCATAAAAACGGAAGTTTATTATAAATTTGATTAAAAATAAATACAAAGATTACTATACACTAATTATTGTCTATATAAAGGATTTAAACGTATTATCCCTTATTTTCTGACTAATTTTTGAGAAATATTGATCAATAGACTAATCATTTGTTTGCCAAAAATATTTCTATCATTGAGTTAAACATTTAAAAGCATTATTTGCTATAAGTTTCGTTTATTCTAAGATTTCTTCTGAATTACTGTAGATCTCGATATCGGCAGTTGGTTTTGATTATCATATACTTCTTGTATTATTATTTTGTTTGAAATTTAGTTACAAAAATGGATTTATTTTAGTATAGACTTACAGTGTCGGCGATAATTGGATTCCGGTGACTTGGTCCAATATCTCCGTTAATATTTATCGGAATGAAATTATTTTTTAACCTCACATATGGTTTTGCTGTAAGATTATGATAATGAAAAAATATCTAATTTACTTAGTATAATTTTTTTAAAATTTACTATTTTATCAAATGTCTTATTTTTGGCAGATTTTATGAAA
Source organism: Galumna obvia (assembly GCA_034695785.1). Taxonomy (NCBI): domain Eukaryota; kingdom Metazoa; phylum Arthropoda; class Arachnida; order Sarcoptiformes; family Galumnidae; genus Galumna; species Galumna obvia. Next base: position 7,319 of record JAQFZM010000736.1, on the reverse strand, counting down.
TTAAAATTTCTTTTGATAATTTTTATATACTAGATTAAAATTTAGTCTATAAGTGGTTTTTTGTTTTTCAATATTCCAATTAGTTTTGATAAAATCAGCTCGCCAATTACAAAATTTTCAAAATTTTAATTGATATTGCTCATAGGTTTCTTAACCTAGTTTGATAAAACAAAATTATTTGAATGAATATAAATGAATAGTAAGGTTTTACCAAGTTTCATTAAAAAATCTCAACAATTTTCAAAATAATTGAAGATAATGTAAATTCACTTATAAATCTTTTTTATCAAAAATAACCATTTAAGAAAATTTTATCTTATATACATTTATATGGGAAAATACTTTATTAACAATAATTTTGGCAATAGTTGAGATATTTTTATGAAATTTGGTAAATTAATATTTTATGCCATTTTGTATTTATATATATTTGTAAAATCAAAATTAATTAAGAAACCTTTGAACAAGATCAATTAGAATTTTAAAAAATATGAAATTTGCGAGCTGATTTTATCAAAACGAATAGGAATATTGAAAAACAAAAAAACACCTATAGATTAAATTTTGATCTAGTATATAAAAATTATCAAAAGATATTTTAATTTCATAAAATCTGTCAAAAATAAGACATTTGATAAAATAATGAATTTTCAGAAAATTATACTAGGTAAGTTAGATATTTTTTCATTATCATAATCTTACAGTAAAATCATATTTGGGGTTACAAAATAATTTTATTCCGATAAATATTAACGGAGATATTAGACCAAGTCACCGGAATCCAATAATCGCCGACACTGTATGTGTCATTCTATACTAGGGTGACCATCCGTTCAATATTCTAGTGAACAGTTCACTATTTCACTGTTTACTAGGAATTATTATACCATTAGTGAACATAATAGTGTTCACTATTTTAATTTATAAATTTTATATTTAAAATTAAAATATCATCCCAATAAAATTGTAATGTTTATAATTATATACTATGAAAACAAAGAAAAAATAGATTTTATGATAATTTTATTTAGATATTTTTAATAATAAATAGTGAACTCCTTATTTTAGTAATGAAATAAGAAAATCTTTTAAATTAAGAATAATTATAAAATTACAAATTACTATATTTTAATCATCAAATTGATTGTACATTTTTTGTCCACTTTTATAATTTATTAGTTCACTATTTGTTTACTTTTAATTCAGACATTTGGAAAAATGTTCATTATTTCAAAAATTTTCAATGGTCACCCTATAAGTTTTCATAAAACAAGTGTTGAGTCAAAAATGTTTTATTTATATTAATTATTCAATTAGTCCTTAAAATTCAATGAATTCTTTGTATTTAGAAATGTCTTAAAATAAATTGTTTATTCAAAATCAAACATTAAAAACCTATAATTAAACTTTTCTGACAAAAATTCATTATTCGTAAGAAATGGTAAACATTTGAACATTAATTCTTAATAACTATTAATTATTTTTCTTTTGCAATAAAACTACAATTGATTTCTAAAATTAAAAAATAATAAATATTGAACTAAAAGACAATTAAATTCATTGAGAAACGGGGGTCGAGTCAAAAATCTATAAATCAGTGATACATTCAGTGCTATTTTATACTCAGGTTATGGGCCATAACTTTTGGGTTTTTTCTTGAATTTTAATTTATTGTGTTTTAAAAAAATATAAATACAAAATCTTAGATTGTTTTAACTTAAATCTTTTAATTAAGAATTTCAGTGAATAATTTTATTTGAAAAATAAAAGCATTTCTTTTAAATAGTGTGTCCTTAGAAAGTATACCATCCCAGGAATTGGGCAAATATCTCGATCATTTGTTTTGCATTACCAAAAGCTTTTAATAGCTTAGTTTTTTTAAATGGTTAAAAAAGGAATTAACGGTTAAATGATATGCCCTTAAGATTTTATAAATTGTAATGACTTATTCCCATAAAAATTCTTGAGATGAGCCACAAATTTATGATTTAAAGATAACAAAATATAAAACTTAAGTATGGAATTCACATAAACTTTAATTTTTATTAGAATAGCATTACATTCAATTCAATACAACTTTCAATCCATTGATATTATTATATTATAAATAATATAAAAGTGGATCTCATTTTTCACTTAAATCTTAACAATAAAAGAGAAAAAAATAAAAAGAGAAGAAAAATTCTATAACATTATAGTTAGGATTCATAACAAGACTTTCATAATATAATAAAAATTTTCAAATATTAGTTACTATTGGTTTCAAAAGAAAATTCGATTCATATTTTAAATTCTATAAATGATTTATTTAATTAAATTTCAGTAACCCTTAAACACAATTATATGATAGAGTAAAAGCTCTTCTTATATCTCGAATACAAAAATTTCATAAAATTTGTTCGACTCATAGAATAATACAAATAATATGTTTATTTGACGAAGTATTCAGTTATCAAATTGAATGTTACAAAAAGTCAATTCATTATATTTTGAGTTCACTTTAAAAGATATTTCTTTTAAACAATAATAAAAAAAAGTATTTTTAACGAAATAATTTAAATTATAAAGAAATTAATTCATTTGACTTCAATATTCAACTTATAGTTAATAAAATACATTATTAATAATAAAATTCTAAACAATTTTATAAAATTTTATACGATTTTTGGAATATAGAAATGTTTGAGAAATAGTAAAAAGAAAGGGTATAGTTCTTAAGAGAATGACTTTGAGTGTAACTTTTGATATAAAACACATTATATTTTATAGAAATGAAACAAATATTGGAGAACACTATTATAGAATGATTTTTTAATTTCAACTCATAATGGCCAAGATACATTTCCAAATTAGAGAAAATAATCAAGAATAGTGCGTTCGGATTTTAGAATTCTTACTGTATATGATATAAAAGAAGAACCATGCACACTTTCTATACAAAACTGTGTCAGTTGCGTTTGTCATATAGTATCACTGATATTCTATTATTTTTGGACTCTATAGAGGACATAGAGTTGGTCTCTTTTATCACTGGAAACATTTCGGAAGCACTTATTATAAAATCGATTGGGGTCTCAAAGTTCAAGAATAATGAGACAAATCAATACTAAGTAAAAGTATATAGTAAATGAAGTATAATGACTCATTACTATTAATGAGTAATCAAGGAACCTTGAAATTTTACTAAAACTATAAATTTATAAGTACAGGCAAAACCTTTTATGCGTTGTGTAATTTTCCCAAATATCTTCTGTAATATTTATGACAATTTAAATATTTTAAAACTCTGGTTGTACCTAGATATTATAACTAAAATTTTTTATTTTATCTAGCATACTTTTCTTGTAATTTGATATTATTTATAATAAGTTATATTTTATGTTTTAAAAGATATTCAATCATGTTTCATATTTTTATAAGCTAGGTCAAAATTGAGTCAAGACCTGTTTTTGTCCCTCATTATTTTAGATAAAATTAGCTTGCAAAGCTGACAATTTAAAATATTCTAATTGATCTTGTTCAAACGATTAATAACCAATTTTGATGAAACAAGATAAAATTAGAATGAAATAACATAATGTATTTGCTTATATATGAGGATTCAATTCAAAATCTCAATTGGTTTCAATATTATTGGTGATAATTTGCATTATAAATGTTAACAATACTTACTTTAATGAGTATTATTTATAACATTTTTTAAAAAATAAATGACACACTTTATCACATTACGAATAAGGCCAAAATAAGAGAAAAATATGCTAGCTAACACAACAATTTTTAGTTTTCATAAAATATAGGTAAAACCAAAGTTTTAAAATATTAAATACTAAATACAGAAGATATTGGGAAAAGTTAGCCGACACATAAAAAGGCTTTGACTGTATATATTTTCTATTCGATTTATTTTATTTTAATTTTAATGTCATCTATCAAATTTGTTATGTAACCGAAATATGCCTAGCAACAAAGTGGATCAAATTGATAACTCATTTTCGAAAGTAATAAAAAATCAATGAAGCAACATGGTAGTTTTGCATGGAAAGTGGTTCATTGAAAATTGCTTTAATAGCATTAAAGGTGAAATGTAATCAATTGTAAGCAAATGGTAAGTAATGTAAAGCCTAATCATTAGTTGCATTAAACGCCAATAATTCTATGAATGCTCTGCAAAATGATATGGAATTGAATTTGAGTCAATTGAGTCAATATTCAGACACTTTTTTAGACAAATCAGTAGAAGTTTATTGAGGATTATGTGAACGTATAAAAAGCGAATTTATATTCCTTTTTAGTCATCTCCTTCTGCTTCTAATCCGGGTTTAATAACAGATAGTATGACACCATATGTCTTATCCCAAGCAATGATAGCCTCGTCATTCATTAGAGTAGAGCCAAGTTTTTCTTTGAGAAGACCGAATAAAGTGGTTCTCAGATTTTCAAACATTTCGATTGAGATTTTACGTCGCGCGTGATTTTTGGCCAATCGCTCCAACATTTCGACCAACACTTCAGTGTCATCGATGTTGTCAACGAGCATGGTCACCGCATACATTACATTGCTGGCATGAGCCTGCAATTTCTTGTTCGTTTTCAGTTCTGATTTTGGCGCGTCTTTGAATGACTTAAATAGATTTTGATACGAAGGGTTTTCATCGAAAAACCTGTTGAATGCAAAAGACTTATCTTTTTATTTCCATTCGTTTTAAATTGTTTTTATCACAAAAGATAGTGTTATCCAAATAAAGTTTATAATCATTTGATAAAACCACTGATGATAAGTATTTTCAATGAATTGAGTTATTGTTAGAATACAATACAATACAATCATTAAAATATTCCTCAAAATTTTATTCAAATTGAAAATCATTTATGACATTGAAGTCAATGGTTGATTAAAACTATTAATTTTTAAGTGTTTTCAAAAATTATGAATATTTTATATTCAATAATTTAGCAAATATTGAAAATAGTTTTACAAGTACTATATCTTAATTCTAATTTTATATCATTGATAACTTTGAAGGTTAATTCAGATAAATATTGATTAAAAAGTTTAGTTTATACCAAAAAAAAATCAGAAAATGATTAATAGTTAAAATACTATTTTTTAAATATTTCATAACTTATTGAATATTATTGAATAACATTCATTGAAGAAAAATACTATTAAACTATCTTGCTAGATTGTTTTTATCAAATAGAGTAAAATAACTTTTGGTTTCTTATGCTCTCAAATTATGTACAATAAGTATTAGATCTAATAGATTATCAAATAATTATATAATTCAAACACAATTTTCATGTTAAGAATATTTCTAATAATTTTGACTTTAAATTTGGATTAACTCTTATAAAACCTTTTCATTTTCATCCATAAATTGAGTCATATATAGATTCTATAATTCATTCTATAATCAGTTGAAAGACTGAATTTCTTTTCATTGTTTTCATAGCGTTTAATAACTTTTTCTAATTAAATATTTGATTCCATTACACAAAAGTATTGCACTAATTATAAGAAAATAATTAATTCTCATTTTAAGCATAATTTCATATCCATATATAGATATTAATTATTTTCGATTTAACCTAGATAACTTATTAAACTAATGTCACTTATTTTGAAAATAATAAGGCAAAAGAGGAAAGGGATGACTACAAATAAAACTGAATCAAAATGAATTTCAAACTTGCAAGAAAATCAATCTTAAAAATTATAATTTCTTTGATTTCGAAATTATATTGAATTTGAAGTAAAGCATAATCTCTTAATTCATTATAAATGTTTGAATTTGAAAAATTATGTAAAATAAAATTATTTATTGACTTCTATTTCTTGAACTTATCCTTGAATTCATTTTCTCGAAATATTTCAAACATTTTCTTTAATTTTGGAAAATTAATAAATAAAATATATTTAGTGAACTACCAATGAATTAACTAGATACCTTAGCTCATATGTTCAAATAATTTATAGTTTAAATATATTGAAATTATAATACCTAAGGAAGAGGTCAATTCCATTGCCGGCCAAATCTTTTCTGACCAAATCCCAGGTGTTTTTGATGATAGTCTTTTCTTCAGCGGTCAGAGACATTCTTTATTTGAATGTAAACTTTGAGATCATTTCAAAGAAAAAGAATTTCTTTAAAATTAAAGACGAAAAGAGACTGAAAAGACTCACTTGAGTTAAATCGTTGTTGAGTTTAAGGCTTCTGTTCAGAAGTGTTTCAATGAGTGAAATGTGTGAAAACGACTCTTCTTTTTATATGAAATGTATTGCATACATAAAAGAGACATCAGATTAAGTGAGATATGAATTATTTTGAAAATAATTGCATAGTCTTTGAGGTCAAAAACAATTAAACTAATTGTATGTTAACTCACTTTATATAATCTGTTGAATTGAATTCAATTAATGTTCACTTATATCGACAAAAAGACTTTGTTTTGCTCTTAACTTATCTTCACTAACAGAGGAATTCCTTAAACACTCACAAAGTTTAGAAGGCATTGAATGGAAGGTTATTTCATAGAAACTTTGTGTTAATCTCGAATTGAATCCGACTCTTACGCACCGAAATATAGCAGTTCTTTAAATGAGAAAATATTATTCACTAAAGCTATCGTCTGAAGCAATCATTTGATTGTCTGATGTTTAGAAAGAAGTAAAAACCCTCTGAAATGCAAAATTGAAAGAAAATTATTTTTATTCAAATGTTTAGAGCAGTAGTTCTTATGTTTGCCTCACTTATTGAGAACCAATTTTAAAGAGAGGAGAGACTGTCAGTCGACAAAAGCCTTATTTTATTCACTTTCCCTTAAATCTCAGTTTCAATTTTTTTCGGTATATCTTTCCATTGAATCTCTATTTCAGTTGATTTGTAAATAATAGTTGTCCTCAACAATAGTTTCATTAAAAATTGAAATCATTTTCACCGCATGAGTTGTAACTAATATTAAAGACATAACAAATGAAAAAAATATCCAAAACTTTCATTTTATTTATAAATAATATACAAAACAACTATATTTCCCCAAAAATGATAAAATGAGAATCGCCTAAAGATTTTGACATTTTAAAGATACTGCACTTGGTCATATTGTTATATACACTTGGTTATAATACACAAATAAATGTACTATAAATTTCTTACAACAAATTTCTTGTTAGATTAAAAGTTATTGAAAACAAATAAGTGGTGGTCACACAATTGATGGTCACTTCATAAAAATGGAAATACACTTTTTATACTTCTATTTCGTCCGAATGACATTTGCTTTTCGTCCGTATTATTCAAAGTCTAAATGCTTTT
>JAQFZM010000735.1:0-25924 GCA_034695785.1 Galumna obvia | reverse complement strand
CTATTTATTATTCCCTAAACTTATTATTTTCTTTAAATATCGATAGAAATCTAATGAATATTTAGAGCTCTCCCATACAGCAGACCATAATTTTTTTTTTTTTGGTGAGGCTGTGCTCTCAAACGCACAGCACAACATAGAAATATCTTTTATATATCGATTGATATACAATTTGATTGATTAGAGAAGAATTAATTCACAGTTTATTTGTCGACAGATTTTTTCTATTCAATACATTTGTTGTTATTATTAAAAGAAAACAATTATTTCAATATATTTTTCTCTTCACTTCTTTTGAATTTAATTCTAGGATTAAATAAAAATAACAATTAATCTTAAATTTAAATAAACTTGGCTCAAATTCAATTACGATCTTGGCCCTTTTTCCGCTACAATTAAATGCAAATTAAGCAAGCTAAATTAATTATAAGAAAGGAGTTTAGAATATTATTATTTTCATTGAATTCATGGAATTAATTATTTATAAAATAATATGTATTCCTTTCTCTCTCTCACCCATTCCCTCTCCGATCATCTAATTTGATGGACAGCCCATTCTGTGCCGTCCATATAATCGTCGGCCATGGAGTCAGGCCGTGTAATACGAGCACAGAATGAAATATCATTGAGAATAACCACATGTCATAACTCAGGATATAATTTATATTTTCTAATTCTCTTCCAAAACATTAGTATTTAATAAATTATATACAAAACTATATTATCGATATATTTTTTTTCCTATGAAAAGGGGTGAGCAAGGTCACTCAATAAATTCTTATCAGCTCATATTTCTTGAAAATGATCTAGTATATTTCATTCTATGAGTGAATAAGTGTTGAAAAATATTTGTGAAAAATTCCGATCTTATAATTGATTGCTTTTTAACTTAAAATGACTTATCTATGGATGCCTTTTATCTATAACCCCGTTGGCCATCACTGATAGCCCTCTCATATCCTTATAAATACAATTTTAGGGATATTTTTCGAGAGATTTATTGTTTTGTTTTCAAATGATTTTTCTCTTATAAATGGATTCAGAAATTATTTATTTCGTAATAATAATAATAGTTTCTCTTAAAATAAGCCCTAGATAAATGTACCTTGCTAATAATTGTTCCGGAAACTTTATATTCTAGGCTCTTATCAATTGTAAGTTTATTTTAATTAAATTTAGACTCATTTTTCTTATACATTGTATAATATATATATCAAGTTTATTATCATGGTAATATTTATTACCTTGATGAAAAAATTTATTATTAATTCAGCTTTTGAATCTTGATAAATTATTTTAGAATATTATAATTTAAAATAATTATGTAAATAATCATAATACTAGGTGTTCTAGGTTAAAGTTTAATATTAAGTTTAAATTATAATAAAATTTTCAAATTAGCAAGCTAATTTCTCAAAGAAAAGAAATTACTTGCATTCCATGGAAAGCAACGCAAAAAATATTAATTAAGAAAAAACACGTCTAAACGAACAGCACATAAACTGTGCGCACAGAATAAGAGTACTATTATTTAGAAGAGGAAAAAAAATTAGTTTAAAATAATATTAATATTTTTCGTTTTACCCTTAGTTTACATTATTTGCATAAATAAGTTATTTAAACGGATCTGAAAAATATTAGGCAAACATTAATTATAAGGTAAAGCCTCTGACAAAAAGCTCTGCCATTCATTAATGTAGAGAAAATACATATTCTGTGCCCTTTTGAGAGCATAGGTAAAGTTGTAAGTACTGTTAAAACAATCATTAGGTTTAATGTTAAGCCTAACACAAAAAAATTAACGTAAAATAAGAAATTTACAGTTCCTTAATAACATTAATTGGTATTATTTTAATCTTGCAATTATTAATTCAAATATAAGATTTCTTCTTTTTAATCATTTTTTCTTGTTTTCAATTTTTATTTTCGTTACGAAAATTATTATAATTAATAGAAATTATAAATAATTATATTTTAAATACTTTTTTGATTTTTTTCGTGGAATTATTAGACATTGAATTATATGTATATATATAAGTCATATATATATGATATGTATATATATTTGTAATTTTTTTTAATTCCGCATAACTTTTTTCTACAACTGTTAAATTAAACTAGTTTATTTTTCTCAAGGAATGGACAAATTTCTTTCTTATCGAGCAATTAGTTGAATGTTAAGCATATTTTACGTTTAAAATATTATAAAACTAGCAAGATCGATTAACCAGGAAGGAGTAATCAATTATTGTATCAATCATAATTTGTCCAAATAGAACAGCTCTCTTTTTCCGTTTCACTCTTGGTCATAAGTTAAAACACCGTACAGTGATAAATGTTAATTAACCTTGCTTATATTAGAATTCAAAATTTATTCAACTATTCAGTAGTCAATTATAAAATACAGTCACTATTTATATAATCACTTTAAATACAGTCATAACATTAACTGTTAGCGAAAGTTAGGGAATAGTTTTAAATAAAAATTAGACGAAAATAGTAATCATTTAAAGAATTTTCACTACAAATGAAAGTCTTACTGAAAAACATCTAAATTGAGATAACGATCAGACAATTAAAACTATTTCTCTCTCTCTCTCTCTCTCTCTCTCTCTCTCTCTCTCGCGTTAAAGAGAGGAATAGAGAGAGAATTAGAGTGTATTAGAAGAGAGATCAGAGACTCAGAGAAAGAGTCATTTAGAATGAGTTGAAAAGTAATGCAAATAATAATAAATATCTTTTAGTCTTCTCTTTGTTTTGTCGACTAATTAGAGACAATAAATCATTTAATTGTAAAATAATCATCAGTTAATACTACTTACTATGGCTACTGACTTGACATAGAAAGAGCACAGAATAATGTAATGCCCATAAACATAGAGTAATATTTATGTGAGGGTTGTTTTAAATGTCTGTTCTCTCTCTCATTTCTAACCCTTTCTGTTGACGTATTATTTTTTATTTCTGGCGTTTATTTCGTTGAAGATTTAAATGCATTTTAATTAAGTTAAGAGGAATTAATTAATTTTAATTTTTCTCGAACTTATTCTGTGCTTATTCTGTACTTTTCGACGTCAAAAGCCATTGACATTAATTTTCTTTTCGTCTAATTATGAGAAAAGCGTTTCTACTTTTCTGGCATTATTTTTATCAAGAATTCTTTGAATATTAATTTTTACTTGATCAATATGGCTTCCATTTGATAATTTTGTCTAGCTATTTTGTAAGGGTTTGTTGATATATGCAGGATCATTGCAATATTGTCTTGGTTAATATTTAATTCACTTTAAAAATTTTTATTTTATTTATTTTTTATATATTTTTATAAAATTACTTAATTTTAAAATTTATCATGGTATATTTTTTATCTTGTTAAGTTATTATTTTGGTATAATAAATAATATTAAGCTTTGTATTCTTGGAACTGTAATATTGCTTTAATATATTCCTAATTAATTTTAATTAAGAAGCAATTAACGAAGTTGTTAACTAGCAAAAAATTAATGAAATTTAACTTATTGAGCTTGGTTATTTACAAATCATACCTTGGTTATCATTTTATATTTAAAAATAAATATCTATTTATGGGAAATGGGCTGAAATACTGAGTAATTCATAAATTTGTGGGAAATATATTTAAATACTTCTCTTCAAAGGAATTATTTTTGAAAAATAAATATTTTTACTGAAAATTATATTCAAATTAATTTTGCGTAACAATATTTATGAGCTTGCTACTTTTTCATATGTGAACTAACTAGATAAACATCTAATTTATAATCTCATAATTATTAATATTTGGCCGTAAATTTACAAAGATAATTTTAGCTAGAACAAATTAGCCGTTTATAATTACTACCATTTCACTTATTGTTACACAAAATAATTTACCATGCAAAAAAAATTTGCTAGATTAAAACAATAATATAAATTCAACGAATCTTCAATTTTCTATTTATTAATCTATAATAATCATAATATTTTTTATTTTAGCATGATGAAAAAAAATAATATTCGATTATTTTATGATAATATAGCGAATAATTTTAATTTAGCTTGCTTAATTAAAAAAATTAAATGGGTGGATTGAGAATTACCATGCAATAAAGCAATTTAAAGTGTTCATGCTTTAATTACAAATTGATTGGAATTTAATCTAGCAAAAAAAGAAGATACAATAAAAACTAGAATATTTAAAATTCGATTTAAAAATAAATGCTCAATCTAAATTTTTTTACTAGTTTTCCATGAAAAAAAATTACATAGAACATTTTTAAAATGAGCCATGAAATCGAATAACACTTAAAATAATAACAAGTTTATTGTGTTATATAACGTTTTCATATACTAAATGTATATACAGTTCAGTCTCTTCTGTATATGAATTGAGTTTAATTGTCTTCCATTACATTATATTATTATTATATATTTTTTTTGTTTTGTTTTATGTGCTGAGCGCTGAGCACAGGATCGGTGACTGACTCTCACTTTGTTAGAGAGCACGCAATTTCCTAATCATTTCTTACAATTCTCTTTCAATTCGTGATAATTTGCTCCGAAACATCTTATAATAAACAGTACCCTATCCTTTGGCACATATGCAAGCTAATCTTGATTAACTAGCTTCATTTAATTATCTATGCACTTGAAATATATTTATTTAGCAAGATATTATTGGACACTATTTTAAATAATGATTTTATTCCACTTGAAACAAGTTTAAACATAAAAATACCTAGTTTATAATGAGCACACCCTTGGTCATCACCGGTGAACTTCTGGATTTGAGAAAAATGGAAGTGAAGTGCAAAACAAGTGTATATACAGAAAAACCAGTAGAGAAAGAGAGAGAAACATTTAATTCACTGATTATATACCAGAGCTGTCTATAAATGCCGTAAATAATGATAACATTCCGGAGACATACGTTTTTTAGATAGAAATGGTATTCAATAATATTTCATAACTATTATTACAGTAAATAAGTTTTGAAAAATTTATCTCTTGTTTTAAACGATATATTGACCTTGATCATATTGTTTTTTTTAAATAATTAAATAGTAAATTTTTAAGCCATGATACGTTTTGGAAGGAAATATAGTAAAAATTAATTGATAGTAATTAACAAATGAGTGCTTAAAATGAGTGACGTTTTGTAATTGAAAAACACTGTATTCTCAGTGAATATTTATTTCGTGTTAATAAACAACAAAAACATTAGTGTTTTGATGACAAGTCTTTTCGGTACTGAATTCACATCTGTTTTAGAATATACTTTCGATTATTCTGTGCTCTATTTTGTTAGCCTTTCCTCTCTTTAAACAGTGAAATGTTTTTTTATTGTTTAAATACTTTTATATGAAATATAATTATATGAAAAATAAATTTCATTTATTTCTATCCGACAAATAATTTTCAACGAATGAATAAACAAATTTACCAAGCTTAAATCAAGAAGGAAAAGTGAGGGAAAGCCATGAAATTCATTGTTCTGAGACTAATGTTAATTAAAATAAGATTTAAAGATATATTTTTATATGATTTGCAAAACAATTATTTGTCTGAAAACTTATGATTTGTTTAATACAAGAAAAATACTCATATTTTGATTGTATAGTGTTTTTGTGTTAACACAACAAATCATTAAATGGTTTGACTCTAAAGAATAAAAAGTCATTAAAAACGTATTTTAGGTTTGATTTTGCGAAACGATTGTAGACATGAGTGAAAGTCAAGCATAAGATTGTTATAGTTTATTATCTTTATTTGACTAATGATTTATTCTGTGCGCTCAGGACTAATGATTTTTGATGTGAGGAACTGTGGGTTTACTACTTATGGGAACAGAGATTAAACGCTTAGATATTCAACAGTAACTGTTGAGTAGAAATAAAAATATTTTTTGATTCCTTTTACTTAATTTGAATAATATAATCATCCATCAGATTTTTATGCTTGTATAGTTAGCCTAAATATTTTATTATTATTATTGAGGCTCATCATGTTTATTTTGAGCTTGCTCATTAAATTCTCTCTCTTCTTAAGCAATGGCTTACTATTAATTATACATTAAATTTATTTATAAATATTTAATACATATTATTTGAGCCAAAGCTCAGCATTAGTTTGTGGTTTATATAGTCTTTTGATGACTGAGTGATGGACAGAATGGAGACTTTGATTTCAATTTTAGTACAAATCCTGTATTTCATTCATATTAGGTATTAACTAATGAAATGAACATTACTTTTGAATATTAATAAAAAACATAATTTTGTTTTCATTAAAGAAAAGACTTTTTTTTATGAATAAATCGTTATTTTATTTCTTTAGAAAAAAAGCGAAAATAAATTTAAATTTTAAAAATAAATTCTTATTAAATGTTCTCCGATTGAAACGTCACGGTTTTGGGTCATCCATAAAATGATGTCCAAAAAAGAGGAATTATTTATTCAAATTTGATTTCATTATTTGCTTTCGTAATAATAGTGCCGTTCAAGTGTTAGCCTTAATTTTTTTTTCTTAATATTAGGTGTTATAAAAAGTAATGTGATTCCATTTATTTTAATCTTGGTAAATATAATTTAATGATATAATTTAATTTCCTAGAGCAAATTTTAATATATATATATTTTAAATAACCAAGATTTTATTATATATCTTTTTATTTGTAATTGAAAATCACTTTTTTCTGCAAATAATTAATTTTAATAAAAAGCAAAACTTTGCGCATCACTGAAACCCCAATATTTCATAAGTTTTCACATTTGATGCAATGATTTATTCATTAATTCCTTAAAAGTTTTTATAAATATGTTTTGAAATATAATTGAAATAAAAAGAAATAAAAGTTTTATAAAATAATTGGATTTTAATAAATATTTCACCAAATTTACTAATAAAAAAATTATCCTGGTATCATTAAGCAAGTAAAAATTAAATTTCAAAAAACATGTTTAGTAAAGAGTAAAACCAAATTTAAATCACTTTATGTACGAAACAATTTGTTTTATAATTAGTTTTCGGTTAAAATAAAAAAAACTCTTTGAAGAGAAGAAAAACGTATAAAGAAATTACAGTAAAATTCATTTGAAAAACATATCATTTGATATTAGACTCAATACTAGACCTCAATTATAAAATGAATAGAAAATAGAAAAAAGACATACATTTCTAACAAATATTTTTTGAGTCAAAAAAAGTACACAAATTCTGACAAAAAACATCATAATAATAATCCTAACATAACATAACTGGAACATTCTTTGAAAATATTTAGCTAATGAGCCGACATTCCAGTCCCTTTTCGTTGGATAATTAGCATAGCATTTGCTATAAGAGACTAATGAATGTCTATTCACTATAAAACTGATATCATTTTCTGTTTATATTATGAATTCAATGGATATGTTATTTACTTCAATAAATAATTTAACCGAAATATTTCATGAAAAAAGAGGTAATTTGTTAGAGAAAAAGTGCTTTTCATTTTATGACCAGGATGAAAAAAATATTTGAGAAAATATTCGAAATTGAAATTTAAAACATAATTTGAATTTTAGTGAAATAATTACTTCTTTTGAAAAAAGAGAAATAATTTTATTCTGGGCTAAATATCTCTTTATATTTTACCACGAATTTATTTTTCTTCTAAGGATAATTACCAGACATAGTTTATAAATATTGTATTTCTCCCATAACTGGGAATTATTTCTCATTTATTTACAAAACTTTCATAATATTTACAACTTTATGAACGCTATGATTGAGAGTTTAGTCTAAAAAAATGCGAATATAACTTATGTCAATCATAAACCACTTGTGCCCAAACATTGTGTGTGTGTGTTTGTGTGTGTGTGTGTGTGTGTGTGTGTGAGAGAGAGAGAGAGAGAGAGAGAGAGAGAGAGAGAAATAGGATTTTCCTGATATTGTTTTTTTAAATGAAAACCTCAGTTGAAGAGCAAAATGAGATCACATTTAACTCACTTATGGATGTCCTTAAAAGCGATGTAATTCTGTTTCTTATGGTTGAACAGTGAAAATGTAAGACCAGTATTATATATATATGAGAAACGGTAGAATGAGTTCAATGATATTTGCAAGATTGAAAAGATGACTACAATAAGATCTTTTCCACAATACATAGGGTTCTGGTCTTTATGTGTTTGCGTTGGTTATTGTCCTCACTTTCGGAGTGGTATTCATATCCTTATAAACCTTATATCGATTTATATATGTTTGACAATTGAATTACTTGACCCGTATTTAAGAATAATGTTATTCTGTGCTCTTCACTGGATTTAGGGGTCAACACAAAAAATCTTTATAAATTTCCTAAAGAATAGGGATTTCTCTTTAAATTAAAGAAAAGATTAGAATATTATTTAATAAAACACTTATGTTTATGAAGAAGAATAACATACACCCAATGCTGTGTTATGTTGTATAGTACAAAACAAGAATAATAGCTCTGTTCATATGTAAACCCACTATTTAATAAAAAATAAAATACAGATTTGAATTTAAAAACGTTTTGTTTTACTCAAAAATTTGAATTATTTATTCAAATACTTACATTTTATTATTGTGTTTTCTATCACTTTTTTTAAGTTTAAGACCAGAATAAATGATTTTCTAATAGAAATCTATTCGAGGATAAAATATCTTAAAATAAATGAAAATTTTTGGAAAATAAACAAAAAATATTTTTAGTTTTTATAAAAATCTATCGTTTAATGACTACTAGTCTCAAAATAAAACTTATAAGGATAACCAATTTTAACCAGGATAATATTTATTTTCAAAATCAGGAATATTATGTATTAATTTTATTTTATTAGTTGATTATAATTAAAATTTAAAAAGACACAATTAACTTTCTTTTATCTACCTTAAAATGTATTAAAAATATCTTTTTTATTTTGATATAAACTGGAACTTTATTGTTTATTATATTAGCAAGAAAAAAATAAATGAGTAGCCACTGTATAACTAATTATAATTTATTTTAATTTGTTTATATATTAGTCTTTCGAAACTTTTTTAAAATTTACAGTTTATATTCACTTTTATATTTACATATTAAAGTAATTAAGTAACGATACACGATTTAAGACTAAAAACAAAACAAATAAATGAATAAAAATCTTAAATATATTAAGTGGTGAATGAATGCATAAGTTTTTGCTATACTCCCTTAAGTGGCCTCTGAGGCAAGTTATGGCATCCTCTGATGTAAATGATTGTAAAATCACTTGACTCAGTATTCTTTCAAATGAAATATTTCCAAGATCATTTCAACCATTATAATTACTAATAAATAATAGGTATTACAAAATTTTCACACTTTAAATGACAGAAAATTAGAGATTTGTGTAAATGTTTTGCAGAAAATCAACTATTATTTTAATCTATTTTTTCTGAGACAAAACATTTTACTAAACATTATTCTATTCTTTTCTCAATATTTGTTAAATTTATTGTTAATGAAGTGTCAGTTTTTTAAGTTAGAAATAGTGATTACTTTTGTAACGCAAAACATCAAAATTGAAAATATGTCCAAAAGAAAGATTTATGTAATTGTTTTTCCATATAATGCATAAAAACTAAGAACTATTTTTAAGCGTTTGAAGCAATAAAAACAATAAACCTTATATTCAAGGTAATTTCTCTTAATTTCAATTTATGGGTTTTCCAAATTGAAAGATCACATTTTTTTATTTAAAATATTATAATAATTAAAGTAATCGATTATATTAATTAAGTGATCGGGAATTAAGATTTAATTTTTAAAACGATTATTTCATTTTATGATAAAAACTCAATTAATTAATTATAAATTAGTTATCAGTCGAGTTATAGTCGAGGTATTCATTCCAGAGATAATCGCCTTCAATGGCTTTCAAACCATTTTGAAATTATTTAAGAACTTTTGGGTCTTCACTGAACTCATAATAAGGTTTCACCACTTTATTTGTTATCCCCAGAGTTAGGATAAATCGAGATTTTCCGAAGAAATTTACTTTGATGAAACATCAGAAATTATATGATATTTAATTTAAAACCAAGAAAAGATCATAAAAACATATTTTATTTCCCCCGATATTTAAGGTTTTTTTTTATAAAAACCGCTGAAAATGGGAAAATCGGCCTTTTGCTCCAAATTCTAGCTAAAAATGATTTATTTTAAAAAATTCCTTTAATTTTCAGGAAATTTTATTAAAAATTTTAATTAATTCAAATTATTTACAAAAAAAACCAATGAATAAAATATAATTAAAATTTTTAATCATGTCATATTTATGTGATTTTATATAAAATTTAATTAAGTTTTTTTTAAAATATTTTGGGGCCAAAAATTAATTAATACTTATTAATACAACAATTTAATGAAGAAAACTGCATAATTCTAATTAAAATTTTAAAAAACAATTTCCAATCATTTATATACCTTAAAATTTATTATTTTAGGCAAAATTTTAAAATTTATATTTCCGATTTCACTCCCAATTTTTAAGTTTTTAACTCCAAATTCCCGAAAGATTTCAAATGATTTTATTCCAGATTGAGTGGATAACTAAACCTTTTTAATAAATGTGTCTCACAAGAGATTTGGTGGATAAGCCAAAATAATGGGTTTGTGTGCCTGTAGAAAATATGGTTGGGCCTATTAAATGGTTGGGTGATCCTATAGAATGGATGAATGAACCTGTATAATTGGTGTGTTAGCCTATAGAGGGGATGATTAAGCCTGTTTAATGGGTATGTTGGCCTTTAGAATGGGTGAATAAACCTGTATAATGGGCGGGTCGGCGGGTAAAATGGATGGATGAGCCTGTTAAATCT
Source organism: Galumna obvia (assembly GCA_034695785.1). Taxonomy (NCBI): domain Eukaryota; kingdom Metazoa; phylum Arthropoda; class Arachnida; order Sarcoptiformes; family Galumnidae; genus Galumna; species Galumna obvia. The sequence goes on along the minus strand of JAQFZM010000735.1, from coordinate 15,079 downwards.
GTGGGGGAATGTAAAGTGGATGGTTAAGCCTTTCTAATTGAATAATATATTTTATAATAATATAAAAAATCAAAATTTTTGATTTATTAATTACCAATAAAGATAAATATTAAAAAAAATAATTTAAACCCAATCATTTATATCAAAGATTTATATAAAATTCTTATAAACCATAATTTTCAAAATCTGTAATTAATTTTTGATTTAAATTTGAGATAAATAATTATATCTTAAATTTAATTATGGTTTAGATTTGACTGTGATTCAAATTTTTTTAGGAATAATTTTTACTTAAATTTAGAATTATTTGAATAATTTGCTGGATGATTTTGGTTTGATCAAAATTTGCATGCTTATTTCAATAAATTTTTAAGAAGCTCAATTTTTAATGAAAAAAATGCAAAAAGGTATTACTTAAACATATTTTTTTTAATTTTACAAAAGTTAAATTCTTAGGAAGAAAACAAAAGTGTTCAAGTTTGAAATATTTGTGTCAGGCCCAAATTAAAAACACTGCAAATTGAGATAGATCATTTGAATATTCAATTCCAATTTTATTATATTGTATTTTTAACGAATTACATAACGTGTTGCTTCGGTTCTAATAAGTATGTTGTTATGCATGATTTACCACTAAAACACAATTAATACTAATGTAATGCCATATCTTATAGCATAGAATTTCCTCAAAACACAGCATACAATTGAATCCGATATAAGTATGAGTTGTTATTTGCCTCTCTTTCCTTTAATATTATAGATTTCAAAATTATTTTTAAGCCCCAACTGGGATTTTTAGAAAATATAAAATTTTTAAATTAACTTGTAAATTTTTTGAATAATTTGCACTTTTGTATAATTTCAATTTTCTAAAGAGTTAATAAACATTTGCATAATTTTTAAATATTTTAATAAACTAGATCAAAATTGTTTAGATACTTGTATAAATGTTTATCAATATTTCTTATATTTTAGAATTAATTGCCTTGCGAATATCAGAACATTGAAAATTCGAATTGATCTTATTCATAAGTTACTTGACCATTTTTGATGAAAAAACAATTTAAATTCAAACTAATATAAAGAAATAATTTATTAACTTTCATCAAATTATCTCAATTGATTCAAAAATTATTATAGATAAATTTAATTTCATTATACAAAATAGCATTCAAAAAATTCTCATTTAAATAATTTTTTCCCTTTTACTAGCACGGTCAATATTTATTAATCGAGCCATTTTAAATAAATTTTTTGAACCCGATGAACTACCACAAATCTGTAAAATGTAGAATGAACTTTCATCAACATATGGTCGACCATTGTCCCCATGAAGATATAATTGGATCCGATCATAGTGACAATGGTAGACCATAAGTTGATGGATGTTCATTTTACATTTTATAGATTTGAGCTAGCTCAACGCGTTCCAAAGATTTATTAAAAATTGCTCGATTATTAAATATTGATCATGCTAGTATAAGGGAAATAACTTTATCTCTAATAATTTCCGAATAAGTTTAGATAATTTGATGAAACTTGGTAAATAATTTCTCTATTTTAGTTAGAATAATATTTATCTTGTTTCATCTAAAATGGTCGAGTAACTTATGAACAAGATTAACGTTAGTGTCAGACAATTGGTTCCTCACAGTAAGACCGCCCTTCAAAATAGTCCTCAAAATATAACAACCGGATTATCTTCTTCTGCGAGTGAAGTAAATCATTCTTTGAGTTGAAAAGTCTTATTTTTCAACATTTAATAGATGAGTTATAAACAAATTAATAAATTTAAAATATCATCAGACAAAAGAACGAGTTCACAACATTTTTTGGTAATAAGCCTTCGTGAAATCTCTATAGAGTTGCTTGTTAAAAATCATCCCAATTATAATAATCCAAATACTAGCCGGTTAAGTTTATGAGCTGTCCCCGGAAATCTTATAGGCTTGGGATTTTAAAGGACTTTATTTATGATGATTGCGAAAAATTAATTTAAGAAGAGTTTTGCTGGTGAGAATTTATTTAAAATACTACGAAAATGGCAATTCAAAATACATAGACAAACGACAAAAAAATGCCTATATAATAAAAGCAAGGAAAAACACCAAATGAAATTACGGTATTTGGTAATTGTTCAATGTCAGGACATGACAAGAATAATTAGATTAATAAAGCAGTTTGAATCAAATTTAGGTGCAGAAATTGCATGTCAGCAAGTTTGAAATATAGTATATTGGGTAAATGATCCATAAGGTTACTTCTCGCAAGTGCCTTCTTTATTATCGTATCTATCGCAAATATAACAATCTACTAGGGGTGAGTGAATGTCTTGGCCAAACCTTTTATATACTACAATTCACTTCGTAAATATAGTGAAAAAGTGGTGATAGGATTAGGTTTAATCTTTTCAAATATATAAGCGATGTTTGGCTCACCACTCCTTATTTTTAAATGCTGGTTAAAGTAGTGATTATTGATATTGCCTCAAATTTTTTGTATTAATTACAATCTTATATTACGAATTGAAATCCGGGATAGATGACTCAAACTTTCGTAATAAACAGGATACGCAATTTAAATGTATCAATTTTAAAAATTGGGTTTAATTTCATAAATTTGATATAAATGTTTCAAACAAAGTTTTTGGTCATAACCACTACCCACTATTTTTACGATAATTTTGAAAAATATATTTTAATTAAATTAGTTTTGTAAAATTTCTAATTTAATTGACAGAAGTGTTAATATTCGAATTTGAAAATTTTTCAACATTTATTTTAGTTTTCAACTAATATTTAGAGTTTAAAGCTAACGATCAAAACATTTATTCAAAATAATTTTTCGATGAATGAAATAGTGGTCATTACGGAATACTTTAATATTAGGGGGAATTAGAGATTTTTCTTACGAAAACCCAAATCATTTTTAGGGGAATATTAGTGAAATTAAGAGGGGTTTTGACCCACATAATTTGAGAAACTTATTATAGTTGTGAAATTATTAAGAGTATATTATATACATGAGTTTTAAATTTGTGCGTTCTGGAAAACTAAAGTAAATAATAAAAATCATATGAACATAAAAATTTTGCAACATTTCCAAATTTAATAGCTAATATACGAACATTTGTAGTATTTACACAGCTTTTCACTATCTTCCGTTTTACCAAAAAGACCAAATTTTTCATTAATAAACAAAAAACTAATTTAAATTTTTTTATGGATGCAATACGACTATATATATTACTCTTTACTTCGTAAATTTAGTGACAAATAAATTAATGAATAAATTTAAAAATAAGTTATCATATGGTTAAAACATATTAATTTAATGGTATTAACTAACACATCAGAGCAAACTAGCGTACATTTAACAGAAGTAAGTAAAACATAAAAAATGGAGTATTTAATCCGTTATAACTTAAGTAAAATATTTTTCTTATTTTTGTAGAAAACTTTAAAATCAACCAATTTATTTTCTTAAATCAACAAATCAACTAATGTATGTAAATATTTCTTTATGAAATGTTTAATATTCATTACCCAAATTTACTTTTTCGCTATCTCTCTTAACATTTCCACAATTTTTAAACTATAAATTAACAGCAAATTTATTCTCGTTTTACAAATATTCATTTAAATCAGTCTCTCTAAATCACTTTTCTTCTCTTTATTTTATTCAACATATTAAAACTTCAACAAAAGAATTCTCTCTCGATTACTTACTCCACCTCCACTCTTTTTAAACTTACACATAGGAAAAGCTCTTCTATGTATTTTCTAACTTTGACTTTTACCTAAGAAATTTTATTTCAATCCCTTAACTTCTACTCAAACCTTGTAAAATAAAATTTTTTAACTCCATGTATCCACTCTTAGTGACCCATCAACCCTTCATACAGGCCCTCTCACCCATTCTACAGGTACAACCATACACTCTACAGGCCTACCCAACCATTCTTCAGGCCAAATCACACATTTTACAGGCCTACTCACCCAATTTATATGTCCATTCACCCAGTCTATAGCCTATCTACATTCTATATAGATCCAACAATTCACTCTACAGGCCCACATTTCCATTCTACAGGTCCAACCATCCACTCTATAGGCCTACTAACCCATTCTATATGCCCAAACATGCTCTTTACAGACTCACCTATCCCCTCTACAAACCCAACCATATAATCTACAGACACACAAACTTTCCCTATAGACACAAATATACCTTTCACTGTCCAACCTATCCTCTCTACGAGGACAATCATCCAATCTACAGTCCCATCTACAGACCCAACTACCTTCTATATAGATCCAATCACCAACTCTACAGGCTTACCTACCAATTCTACAAGCCCAACCATTTACTCTACAGGATCAATCAATCACTCTACCGACCAACCCACCCACTCTACCAGCCAAACCACATACTCTGACCGCTCAAACATCCAATTTACCAGCTATTACATCCCCTCTAACTGCCTGTGGTAAATACCTCATAAAATTAAACCAAAATGAGTGGGGAGTTGTACACTTCATTGAGCCCAAGCCTTTTGTTTATAATTGGAAATTTTTGTCTTATCGATAGATATGGTTGGTAATGGTAGTCTGTGCTTTCATTTGAGATCAACCTTCTGTTAATAATGGAGAAATTTTGTCTTTTGTTAGAAACGGAGAGTCGTGATAGACTGTTCTATCACCCTTGTGATCAGCATTTTTGTTAGTATAATTAAAATATCGACTTTTGTATAAACACGTAGGGGAGTGTAGGCTGTGCTATCTCTATCTTTAAAACATCCTTTTGTTAGTAACGGCGAAATTTATATTTTATGATGAAAACTGAGATGTATAAACTCTGTAATCTCTTTCTGGAGACTAAAAATTTTGTTAGTAACGGGGAAATTTCGCCTTTTTGATATAAAGGGTGAAAAGTGGCGCGTTGTGCTAACTTTTTCTGGAGACCTACCCTTTTGTTAGTAACGAGGAAATTTCTACTTTTTGAGAGATATGGAGGGTAGTGGTAAGCTGTTCTATCTATATGGTGATCAGTTATTTTGATAATAATTGGAAATTTTCGTCATTATGATAGAAACGAAGGGTAGTGAATGCATTACTTTCTCTCTGGAGACCAACCCTTTTGTTAATAACCGATTTATTTCATCAATTTGAACTAATTTTTATAGTTGTGAACTGTTTTCTCTCTCTATCTTCCTGATGTTCAACTCTTTTATTAGTAACGGGAAAATTTTACCTTTTTGATAGAAGGGGAAGGGAGTTTAATGCTGTGCTATCTCTCACTGGAGACCAACCCTTATGTAAGCAACGGGTAATTTCGACTATATAAGCGAAAGAATGGGTTGTGATAAACTGTTTTCTCTCATACTTTCTGGTGATTAGCTCTTTTGTTAATAACGGGGAAATTTCGTTTTTTGTTTGAAACGATGGGGATTTTCCATTTGTAGTTCAATTTTTTGTTAGTAGAGGGAAAATATCGCATTTTATATAGAAACGCAGAATAGTGTGAGTTGTTCTATCTCTCTCTTGAAACCAAACTTTGTTAGTAAAGGGGAAATTTTGAGCGAAACGGACAGAAGTTGTAAGCTGTTTTTCTCTCCGTTTTGGAAATCATATCTTTAGTTACGGGGAATTTCCGTCTTTTAGATAGAAAAGGAGAGGAGTGGAAGGTGGTGCTGACTCACTCTGGAGACCTACCCTTTAGCTAGAAAGAAGGAAATTTTGCATTTTTGATAGGAATTTATTGGAGTTTAAACTGTGCTTTTTATCTCTGGAGATTAACTCTTTTGTTAGTAAAGGGAAAAACATCGTATTGATAGAAATGAAGTGGAATAGAAGAATTTTCTATCTCTATCTGGAGACCAACCCTTTTTTTTAGTAACCGTGAAATTTCGTTTTCATGATAGAAACCGAAGAATGAGTTTGTTGTGCTATATTTTGTTTGTATTCTATGCCTCTATTGAAGCCATTAGCCTAATATCAAAGTGTTAGTAATGTTGAAATTGTATTTTCCACACTGAATCTACTTGCAATACACTGAATTATTATTGGGATCGCTGCGTTCGTAAAAATTATTTGATGATTTTTTTGACTCATATTACTCTAATGAATCCATATATAAAATATCAAAGTAATAATAACATAGGAAGTATACTTTCCACATTGGGTTTACTTGGAAAACATTGATTTATTATAAGGGTCGGTTGAGTCGTAAAAATTATTTGAAGATTTAGTTTGAATCCTATGACACTACTGATGTGCTAAGAAAATAGGAAGTGATCTTTTAAAATGTTTTTGAAACAATTAAACTGTTTAAAAATTTTGTCTAATTCATAATTACCCCTTATTTTATATTTGTACTTAAAATATATTTAGGAATGAAGCTTTAATCCTAAGTCAACAAAACTATTTTAAAAATTATCAATTTTGAGATATGCTCGTAAATGTATTGGATATTAGTTTGACCCCAAACCTTGTTTAACACTTCTTTTTATCTCCTCTTCCGCACATATTAAAATAAAACTTAAGCAATTCTCTCTCATCTTTCACTCCACTTCTTCATTTTTAACTTTGTTTTTTAAATTTTATGTATACAAATCTCTTTCCTTTTTCCACTCTTTCAATTTCCTTTTCTATCTTCCCTTTAACAATTTTTAATATTAAAGTTATCAAATCTCTCTCATCTCTAAATCAAATTTTACTATTTTAACCTCTATTTATGCATTTTTCCTCTCTCTACAAAAATTATTTCCATATATATTTTCCATTTATTTAATTGCAATTATTGTTTTCATATAACCTCTTTCTTACAACTTACTTTTTTATTAATTGAAAAATTCTTTATCTCCACTTTAATTTTTTACTTTACCTTATGTAATTCCCTCTTTCATTCCCTCTACATCTACACTTTTTAAATTACTTATATGCTATTTATTCCCATTTCTACGAAAATTATTGACATATATAATTTTCTTTCACTCAAATTCCACAATGTTAAAATAAAAATCTATCTTAACTAATTTTTTTAAGCTTTACGCAAACAAATCTCTCTCTTTCTCTTTCCTATTTTTCTCTCTTCTTAATCTTCTTTCACACTAGACTTCTGCTCTTTTTAACTCACACTTGTACAATTCAATCCTCCACTTTATGTTAAACTATCGCATTACAACCTCTCTCTCACTCTTTCGAATTTAAAATAATTTATAATACAACTTAAAGAATTATTTATCTACTGTACCACTATTTTAAGCTTCCAGATTGAAAAAATTTTCTTAATTTCTCTCGTTTTCTATATATTTTCGTTTTAGAAACACCCGATAAACGACTATATCTCCATCCATTTATAATTAGTAATTTCGAATTGTGATTAATTCCATAAATTTTTGAATATATATTTGCTAATATTAATATTTTTTAGATCTGCTTTTACTTTTTTATAGAGATTATTAAACATAAAACAAATTTAACTTAATTTTTATTTTAAATTATTTTTTTAAAATTTGTTTTAAAGTAATAGATAAATGAAGTCAAACAAAGCCTTCATAGTTTTCATATCAATCTTTATAATTCCTTTGGTTTTAATAAATACGCAAGATAATAAAAAGATAACAAGAAAACAAGAAAGAAAATGTACCGATAAATATAAAGATTGCAATAAAATTACAACTAAGCAAAATTGTAACAATTGTGCCAAATCATTTAATGGCGGAACTGATAATAGTCGCAATAGTAATAATTGCGTTATAGTTATATTTTATACAATTTTTAATAATAAAAATTAATTTTAGACTTTTTGAAATATTTATAATACTAAACAAAATAATTATAATTTAAAATTAAAAATCGGGGAATTTGATAAAAATGGGTGCAAATTTTCATTAATTTTTATTGCATAATTTTTGAATAGAGTTAGTCTTGTGGTCCCAGTTAGATTTATTCGAAAACAATTAAATTATAACTATGTGCGTAAGATAAACTTTTATAACTTTTGATTGGTTTTTTAGATTTAAAAGATGTTTCGCTAGAATAATCTAGTATAGTCGTATTTTATAAAAAAATAACAAAACGAAATATTTTTACATCTAAATAAAATAAAGATTTATTAATTTTTGTGATGGTTAAACAAAAATGTCGTTTCTCACAAATTAAAACTTAATTTTTTAATTGATGTCTAGATTTTATATAATCACTAGATTGACTAGGTGGATTTTAAAATGTTAACAAGATCAAAATAATCAGGTGAGAAATAAAAACTTATATTTATTTGAAAATTTAGTATTTAGTAAAATGATTTATCGGGTACAGTTATAGAAATCTGAAAGAGATGGAATCTTTATTATTTTGTAATTAATGAATAAATATACTTAATTGAAACAATTTTGTTGCAGGTCATATTTTGATTAAAACTAAATTAAGTTGCTATGAGGAATCAAAATTGAATAAAATAATTTAATTTTTTTCAAATTTTAAATAACATATTTAAAAATTGATTTATTTTTATACAAATTTAAACATATTAATTTTTTCAAATAAAAACAACTATTCTAGATCACTTCTTGAAAATATAAAGCATTCAAAAGTTATCAAGGTTTTGCTAACGCACATAGACATGTCCTCGACGGTATGTGGACGACCGCTTATAGATTTTATTATTTCAATAGATTTTTCATAAAAAATTGATTGCAAAGATCACCATATGGAAGAATTGAATGGCCGTGAAAGTCATCAAAATGCACCTACAAAAACTACAAATTATGGATGTGTTATTCAATTTAAATTTTTAAAATCAGGTAAATTTTTTAATATTTGAAATGAACAAGCTAAATATAAATTTCATTCAAATTTGAAAAATATATGAATAAATAATAACTTTGAATTTGTAATTATAAATATTATCAAGCAATATTATTTTAAAATTCTTTAGAGGCTTTTATTTTTATATTTTATATTCAAACTTAAATTATTTTTCATGTTCTTTTAAAAGAAAATTTTCTTCTCATTTAAAATAACAATTATAATTTATATAATATCTATTCATTAAACCTAATTATGATTTATTTTAAATTTAGCAAAATTGAAGTTTAAAACAAATTTAGCAAACAAAATTTTTAGAAAAATGCCAATATAATTATTGATTATAAGCTTCGCCTGAAATCTAGTTTCTTTATCAATTTGAATAATTTTAAATAAACATATAAATAAGTGTAAAAATATTTTTTATTTTCTTTTAAATTTAAAAATATTTTAATAATTTTCCTTGAAAACGGAGTAATAAAAGCTACTGAATTACAGAATATTTTTACTAAATAATTTGAAATTGAACTTGACATTGTTTTTAATTTACAGAGATAAAAAGTTGTGGAGATAAATATAAAGTTTGCGATACTATTACAACTGAGGAAACTTGCAAGAAATGTGCTGATTCATTAAATGCTTTCGGTTATGAAATTAAGGATGGTCTATGCTTTATAAGTATCTTTTTTTATTCATAAATACAACTATTTTCTATTCAAACAAACGCCACGACAAATGTAAAAACGGCAAATTCTTAGTTGACAAATAAAAAATACACCTCGACAAATATAAAAACAATGAATATATTACTATGTTTATTAATCGACACAATAGAAATTAATATAATATATAATGAGAGTATAACTAAGAACCTCAAAATTATAATGAAGATTATAATGAAAGCTTTTAAAAATTTGCATGTTAATAATGACGTTAAGAATAAAAATAACAAAAGCTTATAAAAAATTGTTTTTTACATATTTTGGGTCAAATTTTTCAAAAGGTTAATCATTGTAACATATTTTTGAATCATACATAAGTATACAGTGTTGATTAAATATATGTAGGACAACTTAACATTCTATATTTCTTAAACTATTAAATGAAATTTTATGAAAATTTGTATGCATATTCAATAACTCCCCCCATTGTTAAATATATTGTTTAATTTTTGAATATTAAAATTAGGGATCTCAAAAAGTCTTTAATATTGAATTATTTAAATTTCTATTAAACGCTTTGGCCAATTTTGATTTTCTATGTGCCATTTTAAAGAGTATATTTATAGCTTTAAAATGATACCTTGACATTTAAAATCGGTTAATTATTAAGAATGTTGTGTTTAATTGAATATAAAATTTTGAAAAGAAATGTCAATTATGGTAACTTAAGAAAATTTAAACTAAGTAGTTTCAAATATTTTATGAGATAAATTTATAAAATATAATATGTATAACAATTTTGTTGCATGAAACCTTTTGTTCAAACCTAAAATAAAGTCACCATAGGGGATAAAATTTGGTTGCGTTTCATAAGAAAATAATCAAAATTTTAAATATTTCAAATTTTAAAATTTAAATAAAATATTTATAAAATTTTAACTTTATATTTAATAATGGGGGGAGTCATTGTATATGCTTGCAATTTTTCATTACATTAGATATAATGGTATTAGAAATATTGCTTGTTAAGTTGTCCTACTTAGTTTTGATCACGACTGTATGTTGAGATATTAATCAAAGTTATTTTGCATTTATTGAAAATAAATTGCAAACCTAGTCATTTGATTTCTAAACGTCAATATCATACAGCACATTTTTAATACTTTCTTTATATTCTTAATTATACTATGCTTGTATTTTTGAGGTTTTAAGGTATAACATTATAGATAGTAAATAACCAATAAAATTTGGTTTTACTTGTGTGGCGGCCAAACGGCAAATAATATTGTTTATGAAATGTTCTACTTATAAAAACGAACAAATTACTAATTGACCACTTTTGAATCCGACCAATAATTCTCGGGATTTTGACCACGGGAGTTATACGGTTTCTTATAGTGCTTGTTATATTTATCGAGGCGTCTTTTTTATTTGTCGACTAAAAGTTTGCCGTTTTTTACATTTGTAGTGGCGTTTGTTGGAATAGAAAACAGTAGTATATATAGTGATGAATGTTATCGGTCGTCTAATTTGTTTGAAATCGGAGGTCATATTCGGTCAGATGAAATTTATTGTAGACCAAAACCTAAATTCGGAGGTCATATTCGGTCAAATGTATGAAAACCTGCGAAAACATTATTAATATATCCTCTAGAGGTGCCTACGTTATTTTTCCCCTACTATTACCACTCAATTTATTAGTTACTAAATTAAAATATAATAAAAATTGCTTGAGTAGTTTTATAATAAAAATCCATTAGATATTTTGAATTTTTATAATTTGCATGCCTATTTTGCTAATCAAATTATATTGAGAAATATAAAAACACATATCGACAAACTAGTTTGTAAATAATATAAAAATTAATTAATTAAATTTAATATATTTAACAACTAGATATTTAATGAAATATTGAAATTTTATAAAAATGAAGAAAATTTTATGTTTATAATATCTATGTAAAATTGTTATCTGGGTTAAATATAATTTAATTGGAATAAATGAAAGAGTGATAAATTAATAAAAAATATTATTAGGTGTATTAAAGATGATGTAAAATTGAGATGATGGTAACTTTCTGAACACAATTTCATTTTTCTTTGAGGTTTTTTCGAAATTTTCACAATTTTTTTTATAATTTCGGTCAATTTCGGTAAACTGGTTTATCTGACCGAAAATAATTTTTCAAATTCGGCGGTCATATTCGGTCAATTTCGGTATCTGCCCGAAAACATTCATCACTATATATAGTATAAGTGCAATATATAATTGCATTTGCGTTTATATAAATCTCTTAGTAAAATAAATGTTTATCTTGTTTTATTCCGTAGATTTAATAATGTCGATATACTATAATTTAGAAAATTCTCCTTGGTAAGTTGAACCCAGTTAATCAAAATAATATTTAAGGAAAACAAATTTTATAAACCATATTAAAAGGTAAAATTATTTTATAGATTATTTGAATTTTATCATTATATTTTTTTTCTATATACATAATCAACATATTATAAATAAATATAACAAACTAATTGTATGATTTTTGTGTGCAGACTATTATAAATTCTATGTGCTATTCGATTTGCATTGTGATCATCTATAAAAATCAATATATAAGAGTTAAATGATATAATCAGAGTGCTCATTTATATAATGAAGATTATAATAAAAGCTTTTGAAAAGGTGCAAACTAATAAGAACGTTTAGATATCAATAGCTTTTCTAAGCTATATTAGTATATGAAAAATAACCATGATTAATTTTTTGATGGATATTTATTTATGACTCAAAATTTTTTTTCAATGATTAACGTTTCATAAAAAGTATACTCAAAAGCAGACTGTAATACAAATTTATTTTGTTCATGATTCATTATTTATTGTAAAGGTTATCACGTTGCTATTCAAGCTATAATCTTCATTATATTTATTTAATTTTTATTTTATGTTTTTAAGTATTTGAAAATAATTTTTTAAAAATACTAAATCGATAAATATTCAATTAAAATTGTATTCAAAAATAAAATATAATTTTAGAAAATTTCAATTTTTTCTTTGAGAATAAATTAAAGGTGAATCGAGGCATTTTTAAACTTGAAAATTTTATATCAAATAATTATTTCATACATTACAAAAGTTAAATGTAATTAGTTTTCACAATATAAAAATTTCATTAATCAAATTTGTATAATTATTGTTTTTTAATTAGAGTTTTTAAAAACATGAAAACAGTTAATTTTAAAATTAATATTAAGTTCTGATTCTATTATTTCAATGAAATTTTTAACCATTGAAAATTAATACATCAATTTATATCAACTCTGCACTAGACTCGGAAAAGGGAATCCTTTCCCATTAAAGGAATAAAGGATTCCCTTTCCTTCCAATGGGATAAGTTTTTAAAACCATGGGAAGGGAAGGGAATCATTTTTAATTTTGAAATTCTCTTAAGATTCTCTTTTAATCTATAGTTTATATAAAATAAGCAGATATTTAATGACTTAGGAATTGAAAATAAAGTACTCGACTAATAATGTGCGTATTTAAAAGTTGATTACTAAAGAAACTAAAGTTTCGTGTTCTTTGCTCTGATGAGAGTCGATTCAACGATAAACTCTAATATAAGCAACGGCACGGCAACCGGTTTATCCCGGGACCGATAAGATACAGGACAGGTTTTCAAGCACTGATTTAGCTGTTAGCCCGAAACACAGACCGAAACGTTTCGACCCACCGATCTACGACCCAACAAACAGGTCTAATAAAATACACACAGGTAAAAGTCCTGACAAATAGAACAGACATATGGACTAACAGTGGGTAGGTAGGCGGGTTGGTAGGTGCAAAGCGATTACATATACTACACTTACTATGTAAATGTATTGAAAAATAATTTTGAGATATAATAAGATCTTTATTTACTTGAAATCAAATAAATATCAATTGTAAAAATAATGAAATCACAATTAATAATTTTAGAAATATTTAAAAATCATATTGTGAAAGATGTAGAAATCGGTAAATATTAAAATAAAATAATTATATTATTTTGAATAACTACATTAAATATTTTAGCGTAAATTAAAGTTTTTAAAAATAATTTAAATTTTAACAATATTTCAGCCTTAAATAGTTAAAATGAAACAGAATTTAATAATTAAAAATTAAATATAGTTTTGAAAATTAGCATTTCAATCAATTATTTTATAATAAAAATATTTAACAAATTTTTCATAGAAATATTTATTGGATTACCATTCAGTTAAAATTAAATTATTTTGTAATTGAATATATATTTGTAATTGATTCTAAATTTTATTGATTCAACATATTTAAAATTTTATTATTTAATGAATATAAATCTTCAAAAGTTAATAAATATTACAAATGCTTAATTTCAATAAACAAACTATTAAATTAATTATTGAAATAACCTAATTATAAGAAAATGATTAAAGCTAACAATATATCTGTATTGATAGAATTCATAGGAAACAAACCATAGAAAGAGAACCATATTTCATTTCCGTCCAGTTTTTCAATAAATTTATTTATTTTACAACGAATTTTATTGTTAATAGTTTTTCGATTATTTTTCATAAAACCAAAGAAATCCAAGTATCCATTATATTAACGAAAACCAATGCCCAAAAGGACAGAATGAATACAAATGCAACCAATATTCTTCCTTAATATAGGTTATCATTTTGTGACATAGAAGACGATCAGGGACCAAAATCCTAGGGGTTGGTACTAAATATTTTCTCCCAGAAGGGGGGTATTTTTATTTTTCTGCGACAAGGTAAGGTAAAGAGGGGTATTGTCAAATTTGGAAAAATGGTCAAAATACCTAAATACTCTATTTTTACCCGTTTTCTCTTGTATTTACATAAGATTACAACTCTTTTCATTTCTAACAAACGCTACCACAAATGTAAAAACTGCAAACTGTTAGCCTATAAATAAAACAAACGGAACTACAAATATAACAATCAGTATAAGAAACAGTGTGATTCTCGGGGTCAAATTCTCTAGAAATATTGGTGGACAGAATAGTCAATTTGATCAATTAGGGATTTGTTCGTTTCAATGAATAGAACATTTCATAAACAGTATTACAGAATTGATTATTTACCATTTGCCGCTACACCCGAAAAATCAAAATTTTTGGGTTATTTAATGTCAATAATAATTTACTATTATTTTTTATTATATTCTTTACTTTTTGTTTAAATTAATATAAAGTAGTGGAAATATCTATGGACCTATGATTAAACCTTGATAACATTTTAATGGATTTATTGATTTTGTTGCGGTTTTTAATAAAATAATCTAGGATAATTAGCATGTATAAAAAATTAAATTTGAAAAAACTTTTACCAAGATAAAATTATTTAAATTGTTTATTTAAAAAATTTGATAAAGGACAAGGGACTGTTTAACGTTGTGGTTGGGCGAAGGGTTTTATCATGCTTATTCTATAGGTATTCATTGCCACCATCTAAATTGTGATTATTTTATAAATCGATGCGGTAGAATTTGTATTAATTTAAATTTTGTGAAATTCCTTAACATTAGATCTATGGGGGAAAATCGAACTTTGTGACC
>JAQFZM010000734.1:0-25933 GCA_034695785.1 Galumna obvia | reverse complement strand
ATAATAGGGTTTTGACCATGATACAACGTATTGAAAGGGTCACTCATTTAATATATTTATAATTATTAAAGGGTCTATTTTTAAAATGAACTTGGTAATAGTGTTTAAGAATAGAAATAAAAGGTACTAAAATAGGTAGTATTTGTCCGATTGCAAAACTAGACAATAGACAATAACGATAGTATTTATTAATAATAATAATAAATAAATTCAATTAATCGAAATCTTTCAAAACGTTAATAAATTTGTGTAAAAGTATTTATATTATATTATATTATATTATATTTTTGTTATTCAAAATTTCAAAACTTTAAACCTCTTCTAAACCTTCTTTGAATATTTCCTTAATATGTTTAAAAGCAATTCAAATAGAAAACCATGGTACATCTTTTGAAAGTATAGAATCTATTCTATAGAATATGTTATATAATCCCATAGAATAAATAGGATACTATTTTCTTGATATATATTTGTATATTTATATATTATAGATACTTTCATAGATCTATAAATAAAATACTAATTTGTTTTCTAAAAGAATTTTAGTAATAATGAGTTTAAGAATTATTTCTTATCCGAAGTTAAAGAGCGAAACATTGAGAGAAGACATTCATTAGAAGTGATTTGAGATTTAGTTTTTGAGTTCGTATTAATGATGTCTTTATGTCCATTACTTTGACTATAAGTCGATATCTTCTAAGCTCTTACTTTTCGTTAGTCTATTAGATATGAAAACTTAAAAAAGAATGTCTTCAATAGAAAAAGAAACAGAAATCAGTCGATTTGGTGAAGCGTTGGCATCAAAATTAGCCCTAACCTGTGCTGATGAGTTGGCTCATCACAACAAAAACTTCATAACTCAGGTTTCGCCGGATGTGAGTCGAGTGGACTCAAGTAATCTCAATCCTTTGGATTTTTGGAATTGTGGAGTTCAACTGGTCTCAATGAACTACCAGGTTTATTTATTCATTCATTTATTCTGTTAACTTATTCTGTTCTTATGGTTCTCTCATTCAGTTATTCTGTTATTTTGCTATTTTCTCATTAGAAGTAAATCTCTAAATCTTTTCAAATAATCTTTTGTTTGCGAATGCATTTCAATGAAAGACAATATTGACTTTTGTTTCAGACGGGCGGACAAATGATGGATCTATATAGGGGTTGGTTCAGTCAGAACGGATCGTGTGGTTATGTACTGAAACCTGCATTCCTTAGAGAAAGATTCTGTTTATTTAACGCCAGAAGAAAAGATTCTCTGCCGGGTATGCCGTTTATGCTGTTTATGCCTCCTATCCATTAGCTCTTTATATAATGACATTTTATTCGAGAATATTTTCATTACTGACAATGATTTTGATGATTAACACTAACTTTTGTTTGCAAATTCAAAGTACTTTTTTGTTCCTTTAGTTCTCTAATTATATAATATTTCAAAATATTTTGGTTTTGAATTAAATTTTATCGAAAATATTTTCATTGAAACCTATATTAAGCATAAGTTAATTAAAGGTTTTCACAAATAACTATACATTTACTTACACTAAATCACATCTCTTGAGAATTCCTCTAAATATATGTTCCAGTATCTCTAAAAATATCTTGCTAAATATTTTAGATTTTATTAAATAAATTTTATCAAAATATCTCCTTTTATAAGAAATTTCTTCTTTTATACAATAAATTCAATGAAAATAAATATTTTATTTAAATTCAATTTAGAGTTTTATCGTTTCAATTCTCAAATGGTTTTAGTGTTAAATTATATAACAAATGATATATTTCTCGCCAAACAGGTATTGATCCGCTTTGTATTAGAATGAAGATAATAAGTGGTCAACAGCTCCCTCGCCCTCGAGGGGCGTCCTGTAAGGCCACCTCAATTGATCCATATGTAATGGTTCAGTTATTTGGAGTACCCGCTGACTGTTCAGAGGCCCGAACCAGAACTGTTACCGACGATAACCCAATATTTGATGAAAGTTTTGAATTCAATATATCAGTTCCCGAATTAGCTCTTCTTAGGTTTGTAGTACTGGACGACGACTACATCAATGATGATTTCATCGGTCAAAATGTAGTACCGGTTGAGTGCATTCAAACCGGGTATAAACACATTAGACTCTATCAAATGAATGGTGAATTCCTTCCAACGGCTACACTCTTTGTTCACATTTCTTTGACTCATCGCTACGGATCTAAACAGAAATTGAGACGAAAGAGGAGTTGGTCTCAAAAACAGTCGACAGACTTTAGAACTGTTGGCGTTAAAGCAATCGATGAACAGTTCAAAAGTGCTTCCGCTTTAATACATGAATCCATTCAATTAAGAAGAAGTGTTGAAAAAGTCATAATTGATTTGTGCGATGAGTGCTCTCTCCAGGAAAGTGCAAATATGGCCCAATGCCTCCGAGTCATCACTTTGAGGTTGGCCTCAACTTCAACGGTCCACTCGTGCCAAGTGGTCACAACTGATCAGGGGGTAATACTTTCTCGTTTTGCACTAAACACCCAAAGAGTAAACACTACAAAATAGTCATTAATCTATTATTAACTACTTTTTTGGGGAAACAAATTTGAAGGATAATTCAAAGTAGACTTTCCTTTATTTCACTTATTCTTCATTTTTAATAAACTTTCGAATATTCGATAAAAAGACAATATTTTTATAAATATTTAATTATAATAAACGAAAAATACTTGACTTAAGATCTTTTTTTTCATTTAAGATTCCATAGATTTTAAAGAATATAATTAATTCTAAAGAAATTTTAGTAAAAAAAAACTTTATATTTGATGCAAATCCAGTTTCCAGTACTAAAAGCAATGGGAGAATTAACACCAAAGCTAACGAAGACAATGACTACTTTAGAAAAAGCCGTCTCTGAGTTCTATTACGTGACTCAAAACGCTAAGAGTTCTATTGAAATGGTATGTCTTTTATAACATTAAATTTGAAAATACTGTTAATTCCTTTAATCATTGAAAGCCTTTCGAAACTGATTTTCTTTTAATCATTAAGTTATCTGAGATTCACGACTCAGTCGTCAGTCTTGGAGATCAATTGCCGACTCTTTGCAGTGCGAACAGCATTAAAGGCAGAAAAGCTGACAAAATCGCTGAGAACTTCATGTGGGATATGAGTGTCCTTAAGACTGAAATGGATTTGTTAACTGCCATTAAAGACGACTGCGAGTGTGCCTTAAAACAAGTGATTCATTTCATTCCTTTTCATAAAAAACTACTTCTATATATACTCTGAGTTTAACACTTTTGCATTTAATTTAGTGTTCATCTCATTAACTCATTCGAGTGTTTATTCTATTAAACAGAAAATTAAAAATAAAATTAAGAAAAACTTTAAAATCGCAATTTTAGTCAAAACTTTTCTTAAAACACTTTAAATACGTTTAGAAAAGAAAAAAGTTTGGAAACATTTACTTTAAAGAAAACTTAATTTTTATACATTTGTATCATTCATTAGATGATTCATTAGACATTCAATGATTCATTAGATATTAATTGAAAAAAGATTTAAATTTGAATAATTAGCGAACGATTAGAAAAGTTTAGAAAATGAACTTCTCTTTCATTCTTTAATTGTTTTGATTGGCTTTAATTAATTTAATGTTTGTATGTATTGAAAGGTCGACAGATTAGGAGTTTCTCTCAAAGGAGTATTTCAAAGGGAAAGGGAAAGTATAACATCGAGTTCGAGTAAAGACCCGTTGGCTGTGCCAATGCTGTCCACCGCAACATTAAGTCCACAAACAACAGAAGTAAAACAACCCCCGCCTTCACCCCTTTCACCCGGAGAGGGACGACTCAGAAGTATTCTTAAGAAAACAAATCAAAATCTGAGTCCATCAGCTTTGGATCAAAACGAAATGCAATTCCAGGATAACCCGATTCTTAGTAGCGATGATTCAAACGCTTCAAATTCACCGAAACTCAACAATAGTTAACATTTTTTCAAATTCACTTATTTTTTAATTGTGTTTATCCATCGATCGCTTAAAACTTTTCAATTTGGGTCTTTCCGGTCAAATATATGCTGACTTTACATTATTTCAAACACAGTTATACCTCAAAAGTCTTTATTTAAACAACGGTTCCAAAATGTCCTCATTTTCTTCCAAATTATAACATTTGTGTTCAATATTTTTAAAAATTTCCAAATAATTGTCAAACTTTTCATTTTTCTATTTTTCACATTTAATATATTAATAGTTTCCAAAATCATATGAACTCATCCAAACATTTCAAAAATTCTTCCATTCAGTTATGATTTGAATGAATTCATTCCTTTCCTAAAGCAAATCATGTGATTTAAAAATGATATCCATTTATACTTCAAAGAAAGCCCTAAAGAATTGTCTCTAATTATATCTAAATGCAATGTTTGAGTCATTTTTACTTCAAAAGTACAAAGAATTTGTTTTCAAATATAAAATGTTTAAAAACAGATAAAACTAACGAAATCTGTTAGAATTTGAGGCAATAAATAACTAATTTCGACCAAAAATTAAAAGATTATATAAAAAATGTCTAATTATTAATTAATTAAAATTAAAATAAAACAAATCATTTAAAAGAAGATTTCAAACTTTCTTTTTGCTATTTATCCAAATTATTTCTAAAATATAGTTTTTATTTAAATTTATAATAGTTTTAAAAATATTGAATCCTTTCCATTCTCTCATTAAAAATTTCATCCAATTTTCCGATTTTCTTATATTAAATTATTTTAACTTATCTTAGTTTATAATTTATAATTTTAGGCAAAATTAGGCAAAATTTATGAAATAATAATATTATTATTAAATATTTGAATAAAATTTATATGACTTATAGAATTGGCAAGGTTAGTTCAAACAATGTGTTTAGTCATTTTATTCCTTAATTTATGTTCACTTTATTTTAGTTTTAATTATATAAGTTTATTAATTTACATTTAAATCTAAAAACTTATAGAACTTCACCATTATATTCGTGTACAACTTATTTTCAATTTGAGTGAATTGTGAATGAAATGCTATCACAAAAACTTACCATAACCAAAAACACCAATTATCACTTTTAAATTTTAATTTTAGGGCTAATATTCGATAATAAGAAAATCATTATTGATTTTGAAGTCATTTTAATTTATTGTTGAATACTATTATAGCTTAAAATTACTTATTATTTAAAAGTTATTAAAACTTGTAAATCAATTTATTGACCATTGATTAACAGTTAAGACCATTGATGACAATTTGTTTGAATACATAAATTAAAGGAACAAACATTAATTCATAACTTCATCGCTATATTTGACGATTAAATTGTGATAATTAATAATTAATATCTCTATTAATATTAAATTTTCAATAATAATAATAATAATGTAATTTAAATATTTTATTAAACTTTATGTTTATTAAGTGTTGAATAGAAATATTGTTTTCATTTTGAAATATTTCTGTAAATTTTAATTTATTAGTAAAAACATTCCACGAAATCATTATATTATTATTACTAATTCAAAGTTTATTCATTATATTTATAAAATGATTCTAGTATATAATAGTTATATTAATAAATTAATGTCGAGGAGCTGTTTAAATGACCAAAACTTAAACAATTGTCATATCATTGTTTTACAAATATTTAATACAAATTAATTTAATATTTTTTGCCTCAAATATTATAAAATAAAAAATTTATTCAAAATTGTTTATAAATTATTTAAATTTGATTGAATCCATTAAAATTGAGATGAGTGGACAACTGGTTTACTCTTTTGACTCCTACACACATTTGTGGGTCATTTTATTGAATTGAATAAAATATCAGTAGATATTAATGTCATCTCTCGAATGATTCATAATAATATGTTGGCCTCAATGGATGCTATTTTTGCCTTTTATTACTACTCCGACATTTCCTTAATAATTAGATAAAGCAGAGTAAGCCAGGGATACCTTAAGGAATCCGACAAAATCAAGGATTCACTACAGTTGTAAAGTAACCCAAAATAAACTTCATTTTTATGTGAACTTATGGTATAACACATCGGTCGTTACTTTCAGGATATTCTTCGATAATTTTGTTAAATTATTTGTAGTTTTGTTTAACACATAACTGACATAAGAATTTCTTTCGCATAACTCAGTTGACCCCTACTGTTGGACAACAATAATGTTAAGATAACAACTGTTACACTTCAATGACGAGTGAATCCATTTTCATTCAAAAAATTATTTTGAATAAATTCTAAAATCAATTTTAAATTATTACTAATTTATTATGATTTTTGCCTGAATTTCAAATGTTTTCACATTTCAAATATCATTTATATTACATTTGAATAAATTCTGGTATAAATTCTATTAAAATTCCGATAAAATTCAATATATTTGAAGAAAATATAGAAATTGATTTAAATAAAATGAAATTATTATTTCTTCCAAAGAATATTACCAAATGTTTAAAGATTACCATACTTATTTAGTTCAAATTTGAATATTTATTTCACTTTATGTATGTCTTTATCTATAGTTTTGGTAAAGTATTGTCCGTAAGTTTTCTATTTGTTATTCGAGTGTTTTTGCATAAAAACATTTCAGTTTAAATAATTGAAATTCAAATATAGAAAAAATTATTTTATTTTCAACAATAATTGCAATAAAATCTTAAGTTTTATTTCCGTTTTGAATATTTTGATAAATACTGGGGTCGAGTCGATATCCGTCCGGTTTCTGGTCGTCGATCTTCTCTTTGATTTGTGAGGCGTCGATGAATTTGCGTCCGACGTCTAAACCATTTAATGTATTCATTTCTGTTTCGGTTAATTCAAAGTCGAAAACATTGAAATTTTCTTCGACTCTCTTTTTTTGGGTTGACTTAGGAATAGTGGGAACTCTATTTTGAACGGACCACCTAATAAGAACCTGAGCCGCTGATTTATTATGTTTTTGAGCCATTTCTTTGATAATATCTTCATTTACTAAATTTCCGTTACCTAACGGACAATAGCCCTGAATCTGGATTTTATGGTCTTCACAGTATTGACGCAAATCTTTAGGAAAGTGGAAGGGGTGGAACTCTATTTGATTTATGTGTGGTTTAATACTGGACTCATCCAACAATTTCTCAAATTCTTCGATTCCATAATTACTGACACCAATAGCTTTACAAAGTCCGGAGTCGTATAACAATTCGAGAGCCCTCCACGTCTCAGATAATGTCTTCCATTTATCCGAACATTTGGACGACACTTCGGGCCAATGCATGAGAAACAGATCAATGTATTCAACTCCAAGTCTTTCTAACGATCCATTAAATGCTGTTTTGGTTGACTCAAAACCATAATCTGTTGGCCATAATTTTGTAGAAATAAAGATGTCTTCGCGAGGAATTCCACTTTCCTTTAAAATGTTTATTTTTAAACAAAACTTTAAATTTTCTAAAAAAAAAATAGAGTAAAAGACATACTTTTACGGCAAAAGAAATCAATTGTTCGGTTCCGTAACGTTTTGCGGTATCGATGAGCCGATAGCCCACATCTTTTAAAGCGTAGACAACTGCCTCATGAGAGTACCCTCCGCTATGGCTCGTTCCTAATAGATTTATTAGAAATATTTATCTATAATTAAGCAAGCTAATTTTGTGAAGCTTCAAATATTTCTCAATTTTAAATTTTAGTATTTTTTTTATAATATTTGAGAAATTTATTCAAATTAAGTGTTCACTTAATTTTTTAAAATACCAAAGTGTTCTAGCTCTATATTCTTAACTTTGAAAAGTTGAAAAATATTTGCCATTTATGTATTCTTAAATGTATGATAAAAATGATAGTAAATTAATTTTATTGCCTTGCTTATGTAAATTTTTAACATTGAATTAAGTTCTGTTGTTTTCAAAAAAGTGAATAAATTTCTTTATGAATACTTATTTAAATCTAATTTATAACTCTAGGATTGAATCGCAGTTCAAAATAATTTTTAATAGAATGAAATTTTATGTCCTTGTTAATATGAAATGCTCAACTTTCAAAATTATTACCCAATAGTGTATACAATTATGACCAGGAAGCAAAATATTATGCAGGTCAAGATTAAAAGCTTATAAAAGGAATATGCTAAGATTTTCGATAAATTATTATTCAAAAATTAATTAATTTGTATTTAAAGAGATTTTTATATAATTTATAAAAAGTCAGTCATTAAAACAACTTTTTAGGTGATTCATAAATATTTGTATCAAATTAATCAGGGTTGTTGATAATCTATTAGATTTTAATAAATTAAAGCTAACAAATGGTCAAAATAATATTAACGTATTTGTTATCAAGCTGGTTTTAATAAAGTTTCAATAATGATATGTTTAATATTTTGTCAGTTACTGATAATGACTTCAAAATTTCGTTTTGACTCAATTTTCTAAAAATATCCAGAATTTGGAGGACTTCCCAAATGACTAAAATTAATGTTTTTTCACATTATTTTTAATGCAAACATAGAAATGACAAAAAAAACTTGTTTAATGAAAATTGCTTTTATGATCTTGCTCATTTTGGAAAATAGGAAAAATGACATTTTTATAACTCATAATTTAGAAATTAATAAATAATAAGTAAAACATTTCATAAGTAATAAATTGGATTAAAAATAACTTCAAATAAATTTAAATTAGTTAAGAATCAATGAATTTAAAGAGAATTGTGAAAGCTCATTTTTTTCATACCTAATCCGACCAAAGGAAGAGAAAGACCATTACTTAAAGTGATTCGAGTCTTTTGATTCATGTCTTTATTTTAAACAAATGTCTCTAAAATTAATTGAATAAAAAGAAAAATGTGTCCAACATTTGCGTCGATGTCTATGAGGTCTGACATACTTTTGTAGACATTGTTTTCATTTCGATATCGATCGTAAGGAATATACAAAATCGACGCAAACTCTCATTAGAATTATGTCTTCCAAAGCATTTCAGTTATTTTAAGCATTACTTCTGAATGAAATTTATATGAATTTTCACTACAAAAGAATAAAAGATCGACAAAAACTATAAACTTGCTAAATTAAAATTTTAATGATCATATCTCTTAATTAACTAAAAGAGTAATTCAGATTTTCACCATTTTATTCTTAAATATGAATATTTAAAAGCTTTATTAAGTGATCTAGTACACTATTCTACACATTCCAATATATTCTATAGTCTTGTGATATGAATAATTAAAAGCCATTATTTGAGACAAAAAAATAATTTGAAATAAATCTAATACTAAACAATAGGTTTTGAAAATCAAATGCGATGACAACTCTATCAAACTTTTACTTAAAACTTAAGTCATAAATAATTATTTTAAAAAATGCGCTCAAATATAAGAAATTTTCTATTTTTTTGAATAAAATTCTTAAAATAAAATTATATAATATAAGTAAAGCCCAGACGTTATAAAATAGTTGAACACAAAACGTTTGTTTGTGTGCGATATTAAATAATTTTAAATTAATTTCATTTGATTAAAAATTTGGTTCAATTTATCAATTTTTTAAGTAATCAATTAATTGGCAAAAGTTATTTAATTTCATTGATTTATGGTCTACTGTTGGCCAACAAAATCTAAGATAATCTCATAACTAATAATTTAAATGAAAACTCTTCCAACTTTTCGATAAAAAAAGAAGTGTTGTGGAAATGTGTTGTAAAGAGTCGTCTCATCGCTAATCGTTTGCAATTCAAGGTTTTATTAAATAATATAAATGTATGGATCGAAACCTGTACTCAACAAAAGCAATAAAACTTAATATGAATATTAAATCCAATAATTATTAGTCTCTCAATATATTATTCCTATAATAAGTGATGTCTGACTCATATAAATGACTGATAGAACAAAGTTTTAGTAAATGTTCGACACTTTTATACTCAAATATTTCGTTTTATAATAAAAATGAATATAAAACGAAATATTTAAATCGATTTCATATTTATTAAAAACATAATAAAATGTTTTTTCGAAACTCATTTCATTAATTAAATACTTCTGTATGTAATTAAATGGCATTTTTGGTATTAATATTGCAATTCATTGTCTTTTACTCTAAAAATACATTATCGAGGATATATTGAAAATAAAGAAGAAAGCAGGGACAATTTTGGTGATTTATTTTTGTGATTTATATTTCTAAACAAACCTTTCAATAAAGCTTTAATACAATTATTCATTTAGTAATAGCCATACCCTTTAGGAAATGACTTCAAAATCAATCAAATATTGACTCAAATGTTTTATTAGGAATTTATATAAATGTATAAAAAGAGACGCTTTTCATCAATATTTAGCCAAAAGTTATAAAATAAGACAAAGTTTTGATTGAAAGTCATTAACTCAAAAATGAATAAATTTTATAAATTTTATTGAATTTGAAATACAATTTAGAGATCAATTAAATCGGAAAATTAAATGAGAAATTGAGTGACAAATCAATGATAACTCAAAACTAATCGATTGCTTAAAACATATAATAAACTAAGAAATAGTTAATAAAAGTGTCAATATTTTCATTTCTAAGAAAATAGACTTCTTTTTTGAAAACTTTTTTAGTAATTAACGAATCGTTTAATAAATTTAATCAAAGAATTCATAATTTTTAGTGAATATAAAATAGTGTTTCAACTGATATATCATAAAAGGAATGGCGTTTCCAAAGAAGTGCCAAATAATAAATTATTTGTTTTTGTTGATCAGTTCTTTGAGTTTAGTTTCATTGGCGCCCGAAAACTCGTCCACTTTTTGCTTGTTTTTAAACATAATAAATGTGGGCATAACTGACACCTTATTTGAGGCCGCGATGTCCTTAACATACCATAACATAAAACAGTATTTTTTTAGCAAAAGTTCATTAAATTTAGTTAAGACTCACTTCATTCTCGTCGACGTCAACCTTAAGAAAGACAACTTCGGCCGCCATTTGTTCAGAAAGTTGGTCGAGGACTGGGGCTATCATTTTGCAGGGTCCGCACCAGGTGGCAAAAAAATCAACCACTACCAACTTATTGCCGGCAGAAGACAACTGGGCCTCAAAGTCGGCCTAAAAACATATTTAATCCATTAAATCATTTTAATTGTTATTTAATTTATATAAAAGAAGTTATATTTACGGCGTCAACCACTTTATGGACTCCCATTTCTCACAACAAATCAATTTTTTTAAATTAAATGAATTAAATGAGTGACAAAAGGAGTGAATAGACGTTAACACAAACTATGGATCTCTCAAACATTACCCACAAACCAAACGCCCTTTACGTCACTTTATATCATCACTACATCCAACCAATCAGTGCTTTACTTTCGACTTAACTTCCGACCAATTTTTAGGTTTATAGTGACGTCTGACGGACAGACAGTCACTCACTTTTTCCGCAGTTTTAAGTCATTTATTTTTGTCATAAAAGATGTCATTTTTGGCATTTTATCTAAATTTTAGTCAATTATTTAGAATTAACTTTGAATAACCTAAAAATATGCCTAAAATGACCCTAATTGACCTTAACCTTGATTAATTAATTATATACAATAGGCCAATTATTTAAAAAGCAATTCTATAATAAAAGAAATGATTACTACCTTGCTAATTTTTATAGCACAAAAGATTACTTATAAAACCTAAACATGACTTTTGATAAATAAATAAATTTTAGGTAAAAAACATTTCTTCTAATTTTAATTATAATTATATTTTATTGAAAATTAAGCGAATGTTTTGTTTATTTAGTCAATAGTTGTTTAATATATAATAAATGAATGAATAATTAATTTGAGATAAAATTGTGTTTCGATGTATTTAATGGCAATTTTGTCATTCCTTTGTTGAGGGGAAGAGATATTTATATTCGTCTAATATTTTGTTGGCGTTTAAGGTTTAATAACTGCTTTAATGAAGTTCAGGCGATAGAAAAACACTACCGACAGTTCCAACAGCTTTGAGGACAGCATAACTGAAGTGATGGGCGAAAGCATTTTCATAGATCAACAGAAGAGCCAATAAAAATACTTTTCTTTTGGCATTCAATTCAATTCCAGGATTTCATTATTCACTATATTTTTGGTTATCTCTCATAAAAAAAGTTTAGTCAATGAGTAGAATAGCGCTAATATTTGATGTGATATATTTGTCGGATGAGTTTTGTGTTGAGTGTCAGTCAAAGCATTTTCTGGCAAAATATTGTTTCGAACCCTATTCTGGACGGTCTCTAAAATCAACGAACGATCAAATGATGAGAATTCCAATCGTTTTATTAGCCCTCTATAGCTCTCCATAGCCTTCAATTCCCCTCCAATTTAAGAGAGTTATTGAAAAATTCCTCATCAGCTCTGGTGGTAGGCGTTCAACGATTGTCTAAACCCCAGTATATGTCGCGTTTCTAAACATTCTTCACATCATTAGAAAATATTTTTTTTATTATTAGTTCTCTTTATTTTATAATAAAACGGAAAAAACTAAATTTTTGACGGATTTTCAATGACTTTCGATGGCTTTCAATGGATTTCAATGTCTTTCATCACTCAATTAAAATATAATTTTATTAGAATTCGTCGTTGAGTCAGACCAGAGTCAGAGCCAGTTCTCAGTCGACTCTTAGTTACTGCAATCGAACTCTGAGTAGTAGAGGATTAAATTCGTGGACATATTATCTTCTATTTGTATCGATAATTATGTCTGAGTTGTGGTCGACATTATTGTCAATACATAAGCCATCAGTCATTGTTAAAGATGTCAAATGAGTGAACATTTCAGATAAATCTCTCAAATTTGTCGACTCTATTAGTGATGTCTTAAGAAGTGGACACAACGACCGCTCCCCTGAATTTGTGCTGAATCTGTGCTAATAAGTTTATGGAAAGCCTCTCCAACACAATAAATACTTAACAATGATATTATGTTAGCGGCCTCTGAGTCCCAGAACTTTATGAACTGCAGTATCGCTGAGGGTCTAAACGTTGGTCTAAACGTTGATTCCCTGTTCTTCCGACAAATTTTCTCTCTGGTATTGATTGGGACGACTATATTATACATGAAAGTAAAGCCGCTCACAGTAGCAGTTGTGAGGTCTTTAACTATTGATTGTATGGATGTATAGTAAGAATTATTTGCTATTATTTGGTGCCAACCATTTATTAGGCACTGTTAGACACTGTTAGGCCGTTTTACCATTTGCTTTCTCACTCAATATTCAGTGCCTCTCTGTTCAGATTTAAAGTGTTGGATATTTTCAAGCGAATGGGCGCTCAGCTTAGCTCAGAATATCCGCAATGAATTGATGACAATAACATTGGATCGTTTGTGGACATAGATTTTATATAATAAGACTATTATAATACTCTACAGTCTAATCACTTTTCACTTCAATGACAATACATTCAATCAAATAAATATTTTGAAAGTATATATCAATTCAAACATTTATTGGAACACAAATCAGGAGATAATCGACAATCAGGTCATTGATTGACATTCCATTAATTATTTACTCAACTAATGAAGTCTTCAAACAAATCATTTACTTTAAAATATGTGTTCAACCCTTTGTCGGCAGTCCATTGACTGTCCATTGATTGTCTTGGACTACTGTCTAAATTGCCTTGCTTATTCGCTTATTCACTCATTCATAGAAATATTCGATTCAAAAGAAAGGTTTGCCTAAAAAGACACGAATAGAGGAGAGACTGTGTTGTGATCATAGGTTTGGTTTACATGTTTTTGATATCTATATGTCGTTCTTTACTTATAATAATAAAAATAAATATTGAATACAAATTCGCCCCAAACTTCCAAACAATTTATAGAAATATAGAGGAAAAGGTAATACCATATTATTATATGTAAGGGATCTGTGAGTGGGCAGCGCTCTCCTCATTCTCTTCACTAATGCATTCAAATATAGACTACAAAAAAAGTTTGAGTTTTATATTCATTGTGAAGATCGTCGACAACAATATTATTTAGATTTGCCTTAACTTCAACTTTAGTGGGATATCGATATATTGTTAGCCCCCCTGAGCACAGGGAGAGCCCAGGCATAGACTTTAAGACAGGTGACCTCAAACACTAATATAGTTTTTAGAGCTTTTTATTTATAGATAACACAAATAAAACATTTTTTCGTCGATCAATGAAACGATTTTGGAATTTAAATGAAACTACTTTTCAATGTTTAGAATAAAGAATTATATTAATACTGTTAGTATACCTCATACCTGTCCATCCAATATGTATATACAGTTTACAAACTATAGGTTCACTTCACTTACAAATACTTTAAAAGCCTCACATGTTTTTACCACAAATTCTGATCTTTATTTTTGGCCAAAGCTTTCAGAATAAATCCGTTGAATGAATAAACATTTCATTCAATTCAATACAATTAAAAGATAAATATGAACCAAATCTATACTTTGTTTAAAAAATATCTAGCATGCTACTTTAGAAAACTTTTATAATATCTTAATTAAAATATTTATATTTTTATCTCTTTATTATTAATTATTAAGTCTTTAATTTAATTATGAATTAATTTTATTTCATTGAAAGCATATATTCTTTAATCTGAAACAACATTTTTATAAATCTATAAAATTTTTATATTTGTTTAATAGAATAATATACAATAAAAACACAAATTTTAGTGCACTCTATAAATATTGAATTACATTTTTGTCATTTATATAAATGTTAACCAATGATAACAATGACATCAATGGATTGATGGCTCTTATCTTAGATTAAAGTTATTCTCTTATTAAACATTTAGTAACAAAATTTGATTTTCATTACTAATCATTCAATACTTATATAATTAATGAATATTTTGGTCCGAAAATTCAATTAAAACATATTTTAATAGTAAACGAAAATCAAAATCTTTTCAAATATTGTTTTGAACTTAAAAAAGACAACATTTCGGAGATAAGACTAAATATTTGATTATTATAAACATTACTAATCATTACTAATCATTACTAACACTTATATAAACTAATATTATATAAAACCTGGATTTCAATGAAATAATCAAATGACCAGAAATTGTGAGAAAAGTGTAAGAAAAGCAGTGTTTAGTCATAAAAACATTTAACAAAATATTTTATCTAATATTTGAGTCAAATGTTTGTTTTAGACAAAGTCTGAAATGACGTAAACAAAAGTGACTCGGATTATGAGAAACCGGCACTACTTTTGATAGATTTGTAAGATTAGTTCACATCTTATTAATATGATTGCCTTCAAATTGTGTTTATCTATAAGAATGAGAATATGATATTTCACTGTTTTTATTGGACTATCCTCGACATGGATTTATGGTCTTAGTGTTATGCCTATCACTTATTTGTAATGATAACAACTTTCTGAGACATTTTTTGCTTTTAACAAACAATATTTGATAAGTTATTATAACGGAAAATAAACCACTGTTTCCATTGATTCCATAAATTTTATTCATTTCATAACTTTTCTCTCATATATTCATAATATGACTTAAAACTAATAACTTATAATACAAAATATTGACTCAAATTTTATTACTATATTATTATTATAGTTGTAATCGCAAAACACCAATAACTGAGCACTACTTCTTCCATATCGCCTCTCTCTCTCTC
This sequence comes from Galumna obvia, assembly GCA_034695785.1. Lineage (NCBI taxonomy): Eukaryota > Metazoa > Arthropoda > Arachnida > Sarcoptiformes > Galumnidae > Galumna > Galumna obvia. The sequence goes on along the minus strand of JAQFZM010000734.1, from coordinate 10,275 downwards.
TCTCTCTCTCTCTCTCTCTCTCTCTCTCTCTCTCTCTCTCAACATTACTCTCACTCTCTTAGTGTCCAAATCGACATATATTGAGAGCTGACTATATTTATGTAAATATTTATCGATAAACAAATCGTCGAAAATGTTATAACTTATACGTGAGTTAAGTGAGTAAAGCACTCGATTAACATTTTAAGTGAGGCTTAAACTGTTTTTGTAATCAAATCCATACAATTATTAGTTGAAATCACTATAACTAAATTAAATTACATTTGAACTTTACTTTTATTGAAAAGCTTATAGTGTGAGCACTGGCTAAAAGTATTGTCACTCTATTGAGTATCGAATTGAATGTAACTTTGATTTTAGGTTTTTATGAAATTTTTGTTTTCGAAGTGATTTAAAAATTAGAGAAATATATCGAAAAGAATTTCTTTTTTTCAAACATCTGTTTCTTTATTGCAATAAATTATATTTACTTAAAAGTAAAACCTTTGGTGTGGAGTGTCCTTCGAATGTAGCGCCAGGCTGTCTGTTGTGCCTGTGCTCACTCTGTTGTCTATGTTGTCTGAGAATCACCGCTTGTGGTAATTGGAGAAATACGAGTGCAATGGTTGGGGTGACGGACGAAATCTGAAGTCTGTGTTCATTTTGAACGGCAACTATTCTCCAGTGACTCTAAACTAAGTGTCGGCTTCGGTCAAACAACCAGAACCAGGTGTCCGTTAAACAACTAATAGATTACTCCGTTGTCTATTTGGTGTCAGTTCTCTTGCATTTCATTCCGAACTCAACGACAGTATTGAAACTCTGATTCATATCTTAAATACTCTTCAGTTTTATAATAAGACAGTTCTTACAAACAAGTAATGTCTCAGAATATGTTTAGCCTCTCTTAGGCTTCCGGTAGTGGAGCGCAAGAGTGTAGGGAAAAGCAAATGGAAGGATCGGCAGCGATGGCAGTGATGGCAGTGATGGCAGTGATGCACATCATTGTACAACGACTAGTCTTTCTTCATATGAAGCGCTATATTTGTAATTTAACCATAAAGAACATGACTGCCATCACTGCCATCACTGAAACGCTTGAACTCTAACCCTTAGCCCATCCATTTGGTATGAGGCCATCCTTAAGTCTTAATGTTTGGTCATCTGGTTTGACGCTTAGGTTCGCACTTTTCATAATTCAATTTCAATTACTTTTACCAACAATTTTAAAACAAACAAATAAACCATTGAATCACTTTTTGGATGACTTCTCATAAATAAATAGTTTTCTTTAATTATAATTCAGATCCAAAAGATTCTCTCTCTCTCTCTCTCTCTCTCTCTCTCTCTCTCTCTCTCTCTCTCTCTCTCTCCACTCTCTTCTCTATCCATATTCGACTCAATATTTTGTTCAAAAGCTCAATATCTATGAAATATATATTGAGAGAATAGTAGGGCAATGAGTGAGGGAACGATGTGGTGGTGAAACGGATCAGAGATAAAGGATCCAATTTAGTCGACTAAATGAGTCGTAACCATAAATACATAGAAGTATATAACATAAAATTGAGAGGAGAGAGCCGTTCACTACTTGTCAATACTATCAATTGCTAACTATGTTTTTCGATGTATTCCCTCCCAAAAGCTTTTAAAGACCGCGTTATTAATAATTTAATCAAACAATAATAATATTACCTTACACATTTACACGCATATACACATACAATGTTTACACTAATCACTAAACATAATATTAAACAAAACTGAAGCCATTCTTTTCAACATTAATTTTATTAATATAAAATTGGATTTAAATCTATCAAACAATTTATTAATGAAGTTTTAGTTCTTTTTTAATATTTGTAAGAATATTCGAGTAATAAATTATTTAAAAAAATGTATTTTCATTAAATAAAAAAATTTCAAAACAAATTAATTATCAAAAATCTAATGTAATTCTTTTTTCTATTATTAAAAAGAGAAAAAGTCTAATTCATTATAAACAATAGTATAGGAGATATTAAACTACACTTAAAACAACACAATAGAGTTGTTAAATCTTTAAATATTATGGGAATTTCCTTTTATAAAAATGATCTTGCTCTTGCAGTTGATTGCTGACAAATATTATTAATATCACTTAAAATAATGTATTCCTAAATTATAAGATTATAAATTATAAGAACTCCAATTGTCTTAAAACTATTTCTTATTCTCATTACAAATAATAATAAAAAAACATCAAGATAAAATAAATATGAGTCCCTCTATTACCCTCAATTACCCTCTGTATTACCCTTTCTATTACCATTTACTAGTTATTTGAAAGAATGTATATTTGATATAATATTTAGATTATTTACTTAATATTATGGAATAAATTAATCAAATGTTTGAATTTGTTTCTAATATTATATAAATATATCTCCGGATGCGTCAGTTCATCAACAAAATGATAAAATGGAAAATCAAAGTTAAAATTGTTTTCTGAACTGATTTACTCGCGAGTAATGAAAGGGAAGTAAAGAATGTCTGCCCGAAAGGTTTATCACTCGATCATAAACTGTATGTCTAATGAATTGAACACAAAAATTATAAACTAAACCAAAAGAGAAAATCAAAATAAGCATCGCTTGGATTAATGAGAAGTGAAGCGATGCTCATTAACTCATAAAAGTCTAGTAAAGTCTCTTCTATTTGACTAAAACATAGAAGAGTTCACCAAATAGTTTGTTCTGCTTTTCCGACATCTGTGCGACATTTCACTGTATTTCTAGTGAAATGAGAAATCAAATATATTTTTACCCATTTTTACCCTTTAAGTCACAATTTATACAGTTTTAGGCATTTGATGTGTGACAATACGGCTCTACGGGTATACGGGTTTAGTGGCAAACATTTTTCAACTCTATATGAGAGCCAATGATATCAAAAATGCTTTTCCATCATTTGTTTAGACTTAATATCAACGAAAGATAACTAATATTTTTTCCAACACTTGAAAAAACTTTTGATTGATTTTAGTTTATGTAAACCAAGAATGAAATGAATTACTTTTGGAGAATTGATTTCGTTTATTGTAAACTGAATTCGTGTGAAAACAAAGAATAGATTCACTAATATTTCTAATGTTTTTATCAAAAGTTTTTTCGGCGAACATAAAAACTTAGAGATAATATTAAATCCTGTATTTGATTAGTAAAAGAGAGTGAAAGAGAGTCAAAGAGAATCAAATAGAGCGGCAAATATTTTTAGTTAATCTCTTAAAGCCCTCTAAAGTTATGACATGTTCTCAATGTTTCCACAACTATTCTGATCACTATTTCATACAATCGACTCAACAATTTTTTCATCTAAACATAAGATTTTGACAATCGATTCGATGGGAAAGGCGTTTGTGATTAACAAAAACTATTATTTTATGTCACTTTAATTCGTCGACTGTTTTCTGACTCAAAGATATTATTTATAAAGAAAACAAAAGACTAAAAGCAAACATAATCTCAAATGTTATAATCGACACAATATTAGGAAAACCATTAGAACTGAGTGTTTAAAAAATGAGTCGCTTTTAATAATTTCTAATTTAAATGTTTGAATGTTTGCGAAATCAATTCAAACACAGAAACGAAGAGAAGAAAAGAGGATTTTTGGCAAAAGAGGATGAGAACAACATTATTAATACTCCAACAGATGTTATTTATATGATTAGACCAAACTCTAAAACAGTTTAGACCCGTGTTTTGACTCAAACCGTATTCACTATTAATTCAAAGACCCGATCAAAGCCTATGTTTGCACTAAAAAATTTGTTTGAATGAAATATATAGCAATAAATGAATTCTATGAAATGTATGCCAATATATGCCGAGTGGGGATTAACCACCACTTAATTCACGTCTCATATTCTGACCCCTTATTCTACTCTTTTAATTGAATTAAAATTCAGTGGAATAATAGAAACGATAAGTTTAGTTAAGAAAAAATATTTGTTTCGCCAAATGAATGGATTCAATGATAATATTATTTTATTGACAAATGAAATCACAAATGAATACAATGTATATATAAATGACTAAAAAGCTTTCTATCGATGATTTTATATCAATATTATGTAATCATAGAATTAATGAAAGAATAACGTGACTGTCATTCCTCCCAATATATTGATAGTACAGATAATTGATTTTACTTACAAACTCTGATTGAATTACATTCAGTGCCCAATAATACTATCGATTGAGAAATTGGATTTCAGTTTTGATGGGGTGGCTGTCGATGTGTTGTTGTGCACCTGAGCTGATTGTGTGCTGATTGTCGCGGGATATGTGGTCGTCATATTCGGCGGACGCATTGAAGCCAACATATGATTGACTACTCGGGGAAGCATTTGACTACTTTGTGGACTCGAAGAAAGATTAATCGGTTGCAGTGGTCGCGCACCGAACTCTGGTCTCATCAGAGGCAATGGTGGAGTCAACGGTGCGAAGAATGGATAACCGCCGACACCGAGTGCGTGATGAGTGATGTATCCGTTGGGATGGTAGGGATCCATTCCCGCCAAACAATAGTTTTCTCGAATGTATTCTGTTTGTTGTCGTTTATATCTTTTTCGTCGCCTCAAAAAGGATCCGTTGTCAAACATATCTTCTGAGGCCGGATCCAGTGTCCAGTAGTTGCCTTTTCCAGGATTACCTGGCTCGCGTGGAATTTTTATGAAGCAATCGTTTAATGAGAGGTTGTGACGAATGCTGTTTTGCCACATCGGGTACTTTTCCCGATAGAAGGGAAACCTATTTTTGATGAATTCACAGATACCACTTAAAGTCAATTTTTTGTCGGGTGATTGCAATATAGCCATAGTTATGAGAGCGATGTAAGAATAGGGAGGTTTCACGATATGATTCTTCTTATTGTTTGTTGAACTCGAATCCGATTCATTTGTTTCTGACTTTTCTTTTGGATCAGACACTGAATCGCACTTTTCTTCAGTGTTATAGTCTTTATCTTCAAATTCTCCGGTGATATCAATATCTGAGTCTTCCTCATCATTGGAGTCATAATCTTCGTGATGGGCCACAATAGGGTTGTGGGTAATGGGTCGGTGGCCACTCTGACGAAGCATTTCCAAAGACTGGTTGTATGTAACCATGTCTTTGATAATCATAAGTGATTTTATTAGCGGTGAGTCGTGTCTTACACTCACTTTATATCAGATGAGAGCAAAACTAACAATTAGTTTGAGTTATAAGTGAAGTGTGTGTCGGATATACACCACTATATACAGTATATACACAATTTATATACAGTATATATCGTTCGTCACTTTCGGTGCACTTATCGGTTGACTCCACCCCCGATCGCCGACACCACCTCTTCGTTGATGTCAGTAACCAATGGAAAGGAGGTCTGAGTTTCAGAACAAACTTAGATTTGGTGTATATTATAATGATTTTTTGGACTCCGATTAACCGCTTTAATGAAGCAATAGTTGTATCGATTGACAAATCATAAGAAACGGTAATAACAGCCAAAGCGGGTAATTATAGCACTTTTGTTGTCTCAAATGAAAACTATTTTCAATTAGTTTGAGCCCTAAAAGATGCCGACCTTTCATTCGGTTCTTAAGAGTTATTCAGACAAATACGACATCAAATGTACAGTTGTGTGGCATTAGGTGTGGATCACAATAATGACCACAACCGGAGTCATTAAATGCTCGTATTAGTAGTGAACCCCTTCAACAATTCCTGTGCTTTTATTTGAGTGATGGAAACCAAATAGTAAAGTCCGAACGCGTTATGCCTCGATTATTACCAATACTAGCATTTGTTGAAATACCTCCCATTGTATTCGTGTGAATGAACTGAATCAATGGCCACACCGGCACTACCACTATTACTATCAATGGTTTTGCCAGTATTGGCACTGTTGGCACTGTTGGCACTGTTAGCACTGTTAGCACTGTTAGCACTGTTGCCACTCTTCCTTTCAGAGACCACTTCATAAACAAATTCTTTGAAAACAATTCTATTAAATCTATGAAATGACAAATATTTTCATATAATATATTCAATGCTTTTATGTTAATATTTGAAGAGCCGTTCATTTATTTTTATTTTTCTTATTCTTATAACTTATAAGTTATAACTTAAACATTATTTTTTGGTCACTAATTATGACATAAAAAAGATTAAAATTGAGTTAAAACGAATAAAAATGATTTTCCTCTTATAAGTGCCTTAAAAGTTGATGACATTGAAAGCATTGAATGGAGTGAAAGGAACAGCAAATACTGATATAACAAAATCTAATGGATTTACATTAAACTCTTAAAGCATTCGATGATTATTTTAATCGATATCTGACAGAAAAGTGCAGTTTTTATGAATTGTTGTTCACTTATTTGTTCGGATGAAAAAGTATTTGTCGTTCGGAATAAAACTTTTGATTGTAAGCAAAGCAATCAGAGATGTTGTGAGAGCTGTGCAAAAGAGTGTCACATAATGTTGTTCTCATGTCTGTCACTCAGATATATGGAGGCATTTGTTCAAAAGCTAATATTCTGCACACAATTCACTTTATTCATTGGTTTGGTTCACCGTTTTGTGCTTTTCATTGAGTGCCAATTCTGGATGAATGTCACCCAATAAGTGATGATATACTTCTGTAAATAATGTTCTCTCCTTTCAATGAAAAAGCATTAACTCTTACTTTAATTCAATCCAATAAAACATTTCAAACATTTGAGTCGAAAAAAATTGATTTATTTTTATAACATTAATATTAGTCTTAAAGTGAAACAAAACTTTTTTTCAATTTTATTATTAAATAAAATATTCTGTTTTTAAGAATACTTTTTATGAATGATTTTATATTTAAATTCTTTATTTCATTAGTTTTTTGCAAAGAAATGGATGAGACTATGGATTGGGTATAATATAACGCAAACAATAATATGATTCTTAGAAGAAAACTTTTTTCGGTTAAATATTTCTGTTATTGAAAAAAGTGGCAAAAAATGGCGAAAAACTGGAGAATTTGATTAGTATTTATTCGTTGTATTTATTGTTTGGGCGCTAACATATCCAATACAAGAGTGTTGCAGGTGTTGTGTTTGAATGCCTGTCAGTTTAATGAAAGGTTTCCACAGCAACTGGTTGTCAGTCCTCATCTTCATCGCCGCTGGAATGCAATCGAATGAATCGCAAAATTAATGTTTTTTGACTTACCATCAAAACAAGTGTGCGTTTCCTTTGAGTCCTCATCTCTACTCTTCTCTCAACTGTTTGTTTCACTGCATGGATGGCATCGCCATAGAAGACAGAGAAGACATCGAACAGTGTTTTCACAGATAGGCCTCAAATCCAAAGCCTATTAGAGTGAAGGCAAGCATTCATTCGGCCAAATGTTTGTAAAACTTCACGTAATGTATCGCTTAGTGTTGGCTCAGAATCACTGCTTTATGTCAACAGCCTATAGGCTTACATTTGAATCAAATGCACAAAACCTCACAAAACTCACTCATATTAAAACTCATTTCTACTAAAATCTCGATTCTCTTCACATTTGGCCCAATTCTCTCTTAATATTCCAATTTTAGAGAAGTCTTTCCTCTAATCTAAGGAACAAATATTTTTAGAATCAAATATCACTAAAAGAGATGAAACTCTAAATTATTTCATTAAAATAATTACTAAAAATAATTAAATGATTTGAGTCTTAGTCTAAAAAATGAGTGAAACTGTGAACTAATCAGTGAACTATTGCCTGGAGTTATATTGTTTAGAAGAGGTCATAGTTTCGATATTAAATGGCAGAGAAAAGTATATATTGTCTCAAAGAGAGATTGAGAGCAACTTTAGTCACACAAACTGTTGGACTCTTCAAACGTTAAGTAATTCATTTTTGCTAAAATGTTTGCCTTCGTATTCATCAATATTTGTTTTTGTCGTTGCGATGCGTTAACGAAAAAATTAAATCTGGAAAAAGTGGTGGAAAAGCGATTTAATAACTTCTATATTGTGTGTGTGTTTGCCTTACAATCCATACAATTTCGTTGTGTTTAAACTTTCACTTTTTCAGCTCAAAGGCATCGAAACACTATTAGAAAGTGAATAAAATCAATACAAATAAAGACTAAATTAAATGATTTATTACACAAAATATGTTTAAAGGCCTTCATTTAAGTCACTATTAATTTAATTAATTATTTAAACCCTTTTTACGAATATTCTGTTTTGGCTAAATATTTGGGGCAAAAGTTTGTTTCAACCAATAAATATGGAATCGGATCCTCTCTATTCTTATCAAATATCGGTAAGCACTGAATCAGAGTTTAAGTCTTTCGAGTGATAACTCAATAAATAGCCGGTTATTCAGTGGTCCTCTACCAGTGAATAGCGTGTTGTCATATGAATACTATTATTACACATTTAGAGCTGTTCACTAACTCTACCATTGATTGAGAACTGCATTAGAATTGCTTTTGAGTCCTTATTTGAGTCCTCATCAAACTTTTCAAGTGTCAAACTCTTAGCAAAAATGTATCGATAGTAGCACTGGATTAATGTAATAATAGTCTTTGCCTTCGCATATGCCTTCCAATAGGGATAGCAATAGGGACAGGTGGGCATAAGTGAGCATAAGTATTGCCTCCCGCTGTCGATCGAGTGGAGAGGCATAAGTATTGATAATATATTTGGCTTCAAAAGTATATTTTGTATCACTGTTTGAATGAAAACTACGCTATTAAAAATACTAAAATAACCCGAATAATAATAATAACCCGAATAACTTTTGTACACAAATAAGTTTATCAAAAGATCAAAATATTAGGATTAGAGTTATCCTGATTTTCAAATATTTATATACATTCAGTTGACTTCACAATTCATACGATCGAACCAAATATTAATCAAATTCTAATAGAATTCAACGAAAATGCAATGAACTTGTAAGTTTATGAGCTGCAATGAGCTTGCTTCATTTTACAATAGTCTAAAAACTTTCAATTCTTCTAATATTAAGAAATTCTCTTTATTTCATTGAAATCTTGTCATACCTTTTGTCAAATATATATATTCTTTGAAATAAATATAAGAATTCTATTGAATATATCGAGAAGTGTTTCGATGAAATGCCAACAAATTCTACGAAACTTTCAAAAAATCATTATTTCTAAAGCAATGTAAGGAAAGTCCGTCAAAAGCACTTAAGAATGAGACTCTTGGAAACCAATACTTACACAAAAAATTCTTGTGTTCGAGATTTGAGAGATCCTGTTCTTTATAAATTGATCCAAAGTTAGCCATGAATTGCAATACTATCCATGTTGTTTGCTTTTTATATATAAACTTTGAATATTAACCAATACTTTAAAGCTTTAAATTTAATTCATTGTATTTTAAATGAAATACAATATTTTTAAATATAGTTTTTAAGATTTAATTCAATTTTACATAATTTCAGATTCAATAAAATTAAGAAAACATTGTATTTATGAATAGCTATTAATTATATTAATAGATATTCAAACATAAAAATGAATTATTTAGAGGACAACAAAACGACAAAACAATTACATAATTATTGAAATTCAAAAGAATATAAAAAATGAGACAAATATTTGCGAAACAGAATTATGGATATTATGTGATGGGGAGTATCACTAAGTTTAGTGTAGGTCTAACCAGATGTTACAAGTATTAGTCCCCAGTGATCGGGTGCCAGAGAGGGAAAGCCAAGAGAGGTAATAGTGGCAAACAGTGTGACAATTCATTTGTTAACACTACTGTCAAAAGTGCCTAAAATTGAAACCTTCATTAGTGTTAAAGAATTTCTTGAGATTTCTTGAGTAAAAGTATTGCTTTTTCAGTGAAAATATTCTTTCAATATGTAGTTCCGGTCACGCAATCCATTATATTTCACAAATTAAGTCACTGTCCATCCATTTTAGGCAATGATTAATAGTTGTATACATTTTGTCTCTAAGTTTTAAGTAGTTTTTAATATGTTTTGCGTCTAAACGTCCTGTTTCTGGTTTAAGGCCACGAAATACAACTGTTTTTCACTAAAGTATCGGATTTTTAGGATATTTGTGTTCGTCATTCGACAAACCGTTTACAATCAAAAACAGTTGGATTTCTAACCGAAACATTCAAATACTTCTAAATATAAATTAAACAAAATATTTCTTCAAAATTCATGTTTTATTTCAATTCGTGTCTAAATTAACAAAACGTGAGAGAGAGAGAGAGAGAGAGAGAGAGAGAGAGAGAGAGAGAGAGAGAGAGA
>JAQFZM010000733.1:0-25974 GCA_034695785.1 Galumna obvia | reverse complement strand
GAGAGAGAGAGAGAGAGAGAGAGAGAGAGAGAGAGAGAGAGAGAGAGAGATTTAATCGATCGGTTGACGGCAACTCTTATTACTATTGAATATAATATTTGGAAACCTTTTGAGTGATTGTAATACCGAATGGGTTTGTCGTCACAAAAATGAATAAATGGATGTAATGGATGTGTCGGTTATTTTTGATTTGACGCCAATTACTTCTGAGTTATTCTAAAGATGACTATGAATGCGTCAAAAGCTATCTGAATGTCCTAGTTGACATACATGACATGGTTGATGTACTGATGATCAGATGATGTGATGCTCTGTTAGGCATACAATTGTAGTGATTGTGGATTACTATTAAATGCTTTTATCAAATAAAACGTTCCGACATTTTATTGCAATTAAAATCATTTGACCCTTAATTTAAAGGAAAAAAATCAAAATTGAAATCACATAAAGTTATAGAACTTCAGAACTAATTTGTTTGTAATTAACCTAAAGTTTTCATTCAATAAATTAGTATTAATTTAATTGAAAATAAATTTATTCAGTGATAAGAGAATTGAATGAAAGATATATCACCTCATATTCGCGCTAAAAATATTTACATATAATTTCCATTATATCGTAATTCTGGGATTTTTGCCAAAAAGTTATTTCTAGTATTGAAGAGAACCCCGAATACAACGAAATGAGAATATGAATGACAATATTAAAAGTAAATTCGTTGCAAATTCTTTAAATATTTTATTGTGCTTCTCATATACTCATATATATACTTATATATTTATATTTATATTATATATATATATTTTCTATATAATTATATAAATGAGTGATAGAGAGAGTGGACGGTTTATGATGGTATCAACAATTTCATAGAATATTTAACCACAATTTCATAGATTTTTTCACTCATATAATAACTGATGGCATAGAATAACAAATTTGAAAACAGAGAAAACGATATCTTTTTTGGCCGAAAATGTTTCACAATTTCTGTTGTTTTGAGAATTCAATCAAAAAATAATTTCCTTTTGTTTGAAAACATTAATCATTTGATAAAAGAGTATTCAAATCAATAATTTGAAGAATAGTATGGCTAACGATATATTGAGGACTAACACTAAGACAACCAACTGTTGTCTACTCAACCAATTTGTGAACTGAGGATTAACTAAATATAAAAATGGATTCTTAGATAACTTTTCTTTCATTTCTAATTCGATTCTTTGTTGTTCTCGACGGTTATGGGAGAGTACAGACACTTCTTCTCGAGACATAATCGGTTTATTCACTTGTTTCACAACATTTGGCTGAATAGACGCCTTCCTTATCAGTCCTTTACTACTGGAAGAGCCAAAGGCCTGACTATGATTTTGAGCTACAGTTGGTCTGTAAAGTGAAGCCGTTCGCCACTGTTTTGGTTGTGTTGACGTCTCATCAAAAGTGTCTTCACTATTATTTTGTGGATAATTAGGAATATTGGCGGTGCGTCGGTTAAGGCATTCTTCAAGGCTTACACCCGAGTCGGGTGTCTGTTGGGACACAGGATTTGTTGGACTGTTCGACGAATTTCTATTAACACTAAAATTCGAGGAATCCGTCGACGGCTTATAATTAGGAATTCTATTATTTATAGGATTTTGAAAGTTAGGCGGAAATGTCTGATCTAATGATCTCTGTTTCTGTATATTAGAATATTTAGACACTAGAGTTCGATACTGATCGAAGTGGTCACTGAAGGCCGGCCCAAACGGATCATTGCTTTGCATTGATTGATAGTTGTGGTGATGTGGCAGTTGTACAGACGGCTGCTGTTGTTGTAAGTTATGAATGCGTTGTTGTGTCAGATGTTGTGTCACATTTGGTGGCATTCGGTTTTGTAATTGTTGTGTTGAGTGAATGTCATGACCCGACATATTCTGACTACGAAAAGAGCCGCGACGACCCCCAAACGGTTCATTTGGATCTAAAAACTGTTTAATTGGCTGCTGACCCATATTTCTCTGGTCGTGAGCGCCGTCTCGAGTACTGCGACGTATTTGTGAGAAGTCAGACAAACGCCTTTTGAGCGGTGCTTCTAAGGAATGAAGGGTTTGATTCATATCTGCGCCTCCATATTGTTTGGCAGTAATGAACGCCATTTGAGAATCATTACGCGCAGAACTGGCCGCAAAGTCTGCCTGTTCTCCTTTGCCCCGAGCAGTGGCCGTTCGGGAAATAGCAATGTCTGACTTCTGAAGCGCTATTTGTTGAGCCCTGTGTGAGGCCACTACCGCTGATTCTATCCTTTCTCTTACTTTTGAAGACCGAATGACAAACAAATGCTTTTTCCTAACATTTGTGACCAATTGATTGTTTTTATACTTTCCTTCTTCACGAGTGCCGTCACGAAAAATGGTGACTCCATAGCCATACTTCTTATTATTATACCACTCGCCTTCATATCTAAGTCCATCTGATCGCTCACAAACTCCAAAACCACATCTCTTATCGTTCTTCCACTCACCCATATATGTCTCAGTTGTTGTCGGATCACTTATGTCTCCATTTTGAGATAAAAAGCTAGCATTTGAGCCCACGTCCTGATCAGTATCTTTAAATGATGCGGCGCTTCCACTTTCAGAGGCTTCTCTTGAGTTAACGAGTGAAGGGGTATTCGATTTATTGGTTTTGGTGTCGATATCACCCGTCGATCGCTGTTTGCGAAGTCTTAACCCTTTGAAGATATTCGACCGAATATTAGATGACTTTTCGACTAAAGAATTGCGTCTCTTATTATCTCTAATACTATTTCGCGCCACCAAAACAAAGCCACCCCTAACGGTATCGCGTTTGTTCTCCATATGACTCTCGCCTTCGGTATCCAATGATTGAAGTGAAGCATTAGTAGCACTGGTCACTATTGCTTTGGTTATATTACAGTGACCGTAAGGGGCAGACGAACGAACACCATATCCGTGTCTCATTCCTCTCAACCACTGACCTATTAATTGACAAAATATATAAACCATTTTTATCTCTTTATCATTTAAATAATGACCTTGGTAGGTGCCACCATCAGCATAAGTTTCTGATCCATATCCATCTTGTAATCCATTTGCCCAGGTTCCTTCATATTTTGCTGTAGAGAGAAGACTTGCTCTGACGCCATACCGGCCTTTAAAACCCTGAGTCCATTCTCCTTTATAGACCCATTTACCTCGGTATTCTACTCCAATGCCGTGTCTTTTGCCGTTTTGCCACTGACCCTCATAAGTGGCTCCGGACGGCCACTTGTAAACCCCACTAACTTCAAATCCATAGTGCCACGAACCGGAATATTCACCTTGACCTTTAGGTCCGGTACATATACCATGTTGATGTGCTTTACCATCATGCCAACCCCCACAATAAGTTCCCCCGTCGTCGAAATCAAAGCGTCCGCCGTTTATAACTGGTGTGTTGGGTCCGGATTGTGATTGTGGTAAATGTTGGGATGGAAGGGGTTGTGACGGCACCAAATTAGACATCGAACTAACTTTGGTTGAGTCACTTCACTCTCTTTTGTAATCAACAGATTTGGACCAATTTTTGGAGAAGAATCTGTTTAAGTAAATAATATTCATATGAATTATGGTTTGAATTAAGAATAGGTTTAGTCATACATCAAATCAGAAAATATTGAATTCTTATCGAATTATTGGAAATATTTTATACAAAAATTGTATGAAATATAAAAATAAAAGTTTGACTTTGAAATAAGTGTTGGAAAAGTGTCGTTCATATGACAAAAAGATTAGGAATTTATAAATAAGTTTTGGTTTGAATTCAGATCATTTCAAATACTTAACCAATAAATTCTAATTGAAGTTTATATCACAGACTCAATGACTTCAACACTGAGTTAGAGATTCAAACCGAGTTATAACCGAAACGTTAAAATTCTTATTCATTTTTGGCTTCCTTTACATTAATAGAATGAGAATTTGTTAGTCTGTGCCAAACGGCACCACCACTTCGTCTCGAGTTAAAGCCATAGAAAACAAAATAATATCACTTAAAGAGAATCACAAACTTTTTAAAGAATGCATTTAAAGAAAAATATATAACAAATAAAAAGAAATTAATTCAAGAATTGGTGTGAGTGTGAGTGCGCGCAACCTATCACTGGCACTATCACTCACTCCTTACTCATTTTGAAACACTCACACAATCTCTTCATTTGGTTTTATGTCAAATCGGCATTAATTGTAAAAAAAACAGAATAACTTAATTGAAAAAAGAGCCGAACATACACTCATTGATTAATTGCACACAAATTCCATACCTATTGTTGTTGTCTTCTATTCATTGAGTCTAAACCATTGCTGATTAAAATAAACTTTTTGTCGCACTTTTATTATTCTTTGCTTAAGAATTTAATTTTCACATAAGAGGTGAACATAGACTCCACAGAAACCGTCGGCCGATTGTATCAAAACTATTATTTAAATCGATTGCAATAATCTGTTGATTAGATTTAAGTTTATGTTGTTTTCCGACACCATAACCATTCTTCATATAATTCTTGTCCATATACGACATATACTCGTTCTGTACACTAACAGCACATACTCTATACTAACTTAAGCACTATTTTTATGGCGCACTCTCGCTCTTTACCACTAAATCACAGCACTTACCGAAAAATTTATACGTTTTATAAATATATTTTTAGAATTTATATATATTCTGAATATTATTATAAGCTCTCTCTCTCTCTCTCTCTCTCTCTCTCTCTCTCTCTCTCTCTCTCTCTCCTCCTGGTTGTACTATTTCTTTACTCTGTATGTAAGCACTTCTGCCAAAAAGCACTTCTCAAAACACAATTCTTTTCTTAATTATGTGTAAAGAATATATTAATTTTATGAATACATAAAATCAAATTTGAGTTAATTCTACCATTAATTGAAAACTTTGGGATAAAAAGAAAATCCGTTCAATAAAACATATGCTGTAATAAAATATTAATCCAATTCTTATTATTTATTATTAATCACTACATATAATAAAACCATAGTTTTAGACAATGGGTTGGATTGGGTTCGACTAATTTGTGACCAAACAGTGATAAGAGATAACAACCATTGACTTCAAAGGATAAAGAGTATTCCAGAAACCAATAAAATCCAATCAAGCAAAATCTAGAATTGAAGAACAGACCCTCACTGGGGGTGCGAAGTATAGCCATGGTTTTTAAGTATTGAATTATATATTGATATAATTACTATAAAATTTAATTAAATAGTATTTCTGAGATTAAAAACATAGAAAATAAGTCGTTTTATTTTAAAGTATAAGTTTTGACTTATTTTGAAGTTATATATAATATAAAATTGAGAGATATTTGAATTTTTGGACCATTTTTTGAGCAAATGATTAAAAAACAATAACTATTACTTATATTTTAATAAATTAACTATAAGTGACTAAAATTCATAAAATTGCTTAAAAATACTTAAATAAAAAAAAGGCAAAATTAGTCCATTTTGTGACCTTTTTTGAAGATACCCCCCATTATAGACCCCTATTATACCGGTTCTAATGTATTGTTTTTATTTAAGAATGCAGTGAAAAGACATGTCTGACATATGCATTAGAACTGCATTTCTGTCTTTTCACTGCACTTTCAAATAAGAAACTTTATACCTAGATCATTTATCCATCTCTGTCTCAAAGTATAGTTTCTAAACGTTAAATGTTTAACAATTTTATTCAAACATAAAAAAAATAAAAACTAAGAAAATATAAAATTGAGTGCAGAAAAAGTCATTTAATTGATGAGGAAATGTCCAAATTATTTAGTCTTTTGACAACTACTGAGAGGTTGGCCCAAAATCTTCTTTCGTTGAGATAACATATAAAAGTATAATTGAGGGAAAACTGAAAATAAGGAAATTTAACGTTTAGTTGAATAACAATTAAATTATAATTAGTATAATATTAATAGAACTTCACTTACAGGGAATGTATGACAACATCACAAAAATCAATAAAATGTGATAATAGAAGGAAAAGTTAAAAATATTGGGTAATGGAATGGCCATCAAATTGCGGTCACGAATGTAAGGATAGGCCCCAATCATTGTTAACAATTCTCCGGTCACTCCTAACGGATACAATACTATAAAGAATGTATATCTCATCCAAATTAAGACAAAGGGAACCAAATCATAAATGTTGAGCGCGTAATACATATATCGAGTCATCTCAGCAATTGACCAAGCTACCAAAAGCATTGGTACTCCTATTGATTCTCTCGATTCTTCGATCGGTAAAAGTATACCCCAAACAACAATAAGCCGCGAAAGTATTTGAATGAATGTCTGAAAAGCATTGGACGGAACCAAACGAATGATACAATGAAACACTTCCATCAACTGAAGGGTTTGGAAGATTGCTAGCGATGTCTGCACTTTAGGGTAAACCCCATGGAAAGTACCCTCTCGTACCACATATAAGATAACTATCACAAAGCCATACAACCATCTGATCGAAAGAAACATAAATGAGTTACAAATATCTTATCGCTATTTATCGCTATTTATCGATATTTACCCAAAAAATTGGACCAAATTATAGCCAAATAAATAGATTTGACTTAAACTCGAAGTCTCTTCTCTTTTTGCCATTTCTTAAAGTTTTACTTAAAGTCTTCACTTAATAAAAGAAAAGATTTAAATTAGGGCTTACTTTGAGTTAATTCTCTTTTTATATTAATTTAAAAGAGAGAGATTTCCTTTAATAGCGGATAATTGATCGGGTGATTTAACTAATAGTGACCTAATAGTGACGTCACGGGATTTTGCTCTCAAACTCTCTTTTAAACTAAAATAATTCAGAAATTTTGGGGATTTTTGTACTATTTTTCACATTTTTTTAGTATTGTTTTACGCCTAAAAACATTAAAAATGTCTACAAAATAAATCAATGTTTTCAAAAGTAAAGCACTTTAAATATAAAAGTCGTGTCAATTGAGTTGAGACTAAATTAAAAGTTAATGTTATATATGATGTGTTTTTTGTATACAAAATAGTCATAAATTTTATATTTTTGTTTTATATTTAGTTAAAATATTTTAATTAAAGAGAAATTCAATCAAAATAAAGTCAAAATTTGTTGTCTGGTAATTGTATTGCCAAAAATAACCTAGACAGCATTTATTGTTAAAAATTATGTTAATTTATTGTCAAACCATAACGGATTAACTTTAGTCTCAATCCATTTGGTTTTAGAGTGGAGAACATTACTAATAACCAGTGACCGTCAAAGGGAGGAGTCAGGTTTGCCAAACAAGCAACATTCAAACTTTTAATCCAAATAAGTAGTAACTTTTGCGCTTAAGTTTCCATCCCTTTGTTTATTGTTTGTATTATTTCAAACCCTCTGTGTGTACTGATATATGCTTACAAATGCATGAAATCAGCGTCTTTTCTCTATGGGAACAGCGTCCTAACGACCTGTGTTAGAGATGACGGTCAGTGCTAATAACTATATTTACCTTTTTTTTTTGTATTTTAATTTAGAATGGAAATTAGCAAGTACAATTTAAGTTAGGTTAGTTTGAACCTTTTAGCCCAAGACCTAAGTTTTAGGTTCACAATTTGTCATTAAACTCAGTCCTACAATTTTATGGAAAACAAAGAGCATTCATATTTCTTTTAGTTTGTTATACAAATAATACGACGATTTGTTATTTGATATAAATTATGTGATACGTACTATTTGTATAACAAAAAAGCAATATGAATGCTCTTTGTTTTTCATAAAAATGTGGGACTGAGTTTATTATTATTAAGTTTAGTACACAAACAATGTTACTGTTTTAGAGAGTTTAGCCTAAACTGTTTAGGGATAGATTTGACACTAAACAGATGTACACAAAATATAAATAAATGTAAATCCAGTGAAATGTGTAACGATATCAGTGAATGAAGTGATCGGAATCTCAGGAAAAAATGTGTAAACAATTTTGACATTTAAAACATTTAAACCAAATTAAGTGACAAAAAATAGTTTAATTTAATATATTATGAAATTATATGAGATTTAGTGAAACAAATGTATTTGAAATGAGTGTTATTCACAGATCATTGTTTACTGTATTAACGTTTGCTTTATTTGTGATTTTAGTTTCCCTCAAATTAGACAATAAATTGGATTCGTTTGTGTTTTCATTGATTTTGATTTGAATAATGATTTTGTTTCTCAATTTACAGGAATTGGTTTTTTATCTTCACTCCTATGTTTGTATTGGATGTGGTTATTGTGGTTATGTTAGCCATCAAATGGTTTAGACACTCGACTTCTGGTCGATCACCGCTTTCTTCCAATTCTTTGTCAAACCGTCGGTTAAATGAAAGACTCTATTGTTTGACATCTGTTTTAATGAAACTCAGTTTTGAAGTCATTTTATGTCTAAGATTACAATATTTCAAACATTTAGCGTTTTATATAATTTTGATTCCTCTTTGGATTTGTCTCATCTCTTCCTTATCTTATTTTATGAACAAATTTCTGTCCAATCGTTCATTTTTTGCTTAAATCGATAAAACATTTATTAAATTATTTCTAATTTTTTTAAATAAAAATCTTGTTTTAAAAATTAAAAAATTTGTATTAAATTACAAAAAAAACTAAAACAGTTTAAACTTTAAAGGATATGTCAGTCGACAACTAAACTTCAATTAATCATTTTGTTTAAATGTGTGGTTATTAAGTAAATTGTGCTTGCTATTTACAAAGTTATCAATTTTCCAAATTTTATTTAAACTTTAAAATAATGCAAAAAATTAAAACTATTTTACATTCAATTTTGGCGCTAATTATAACCACAAATGACATTCAAAGTAATAGGGGTTCAAAAAGTAAATCAATGAAAAGATTTGTTGACTAAATGAGTGATTTCTATATAATTGTTTGGTTTTAAATAATTTGAATCATTAGAACTCAAATAAAATTTTGTGAACTATTATTCAAAGGTTGTTATCATTTAATTTTGTAGTTATTATCATTAAAATGAGTTCACTAATTGTTGACATTCATTCATAAATCTTTGAATTCCAAAGCATTTGAATAATTGAGACCTCATTTAAAAGACGTATTTAGTGAACGGATGATACCATTGAAGAGTTTATTTTGATTGAAAGGCAGTCAATACTTGTCTTTTGGAGACATTTGTTTCATTAATTTTAGTCTTAAAATTACAATTATTTTAATCACTGATTGATTTTATATTTTAAATTAAAGTAATTCTCAAAATCATTACTTACTCTTTAAATAAGAACTCTTTGGATGAGGTTTTAATCAATATTATGAGGAAAACCATTAATGAGTAAAGAGTGAGAAGATGTCGACTCAAATGTTTTTTGCATTAAATCCTTTGCCATCAACTGATGATAACTTAAATGAAAAGTAAAATATATTTCCATTTCTTTCTTCAATTCTTTTTTCTTCAAAACTAATCAATTGTTTTGTTTATTAGACTGAAAGAGACGGTCGACAGAAATGGTCGAAACGGGACGGCATCGAACGCGTCATCAGTTTTCCAGTCCATCAAAACATTTGCTGTCAGTCAGTGTTGTGTCAGTTCTACTCATATCGCACTTCTTTTAGAGGTTTGTATCTTAAAAATGTTGGAATCGTTACAAACATTTTGTTGACATAATTATCATTTTTAAAAGAATGGGAGTATATGTCGGGTCTCTTATTCAGTACTTTCAGAACGTTTAGACCTCTCAACGAATGACACCTCAAAAATGTAAGAATCAATTAATTATTTTCGTATTAATTACTTTTTTCTTGTAATTAGTGTTAACCTTAAGGGAGGTATTGGTAGTCATGTCTCAACTTTGGCTACAAGTCAGCGATCGAGTCCGGCCGCCCGTCGCGGACGTATACTTCGCACTTCAAGCAGTGGAAGAGGTCGTGGAGGTGCCAGTGTTATAATGGGTGCCCGTCCAGTAGTACCGGCCCCTTTTGTCCCTGAAGATCTTGTATCACAGGCGCAGGTCGTTCTTCAAGGAAAGTCTCGAAACTTAATCATTCGCGAACTCCAAAGAACTAATTTAGACGTAAATCTTGCCGTTAATAATCTCTTAAGTCGTGACGATGAAGAGGCCGATGATATGGATGACAGTCAGGATTCTTATCTCCCGAGCGATGATCTGATGTCTCTATTGGACGCCGGTATTCACAACGATCACACCTCTGTTATCATTGATGCCGACGCTGTCTTTCCTGACGATGTTTTCAGCTATTCATCGATTAGAGTCCGTTCGAGTAATGCTAACCGTTTGTCTTCGAGAACATCAGCACCGGCTACAGATCGGGATCGAGAAACAAATGCTGTTGAAAGAGATATGTTGAGGTTTGCCTCAGAGCGACAGTACCCAACATCCAGTGCTTCATCTTCTCGAAGATGGCTCGAATATGCTCTTAGAGATTCGGGCTCTGCTTCAGAACCATCAAAATGTGCAGTAAATTCAGCGCCGACTGATTCCAATACAAATATTCGTAAACGAACCGATAGCTCTCAATTGAATCCAATTTATGTGAGCGAACAGTTAGAGTACTGGCCCTCTGGAGACAAGAAATTCGTTCAAATGGCATCCCTTTACTCCGAATTAACAGCAATAACTAACACAGGACAATTATGTCAATGGAAATGGTCAGAAAGTGAACCCTTCAAACCTCAAATATCAGACGGAATAACTTATTTTCACCCAAAAGTTCCCTCTTTGGGAATGTTGATCGAAAAGATAACACATCTCTCGGGTTCGTGTATTAGATGTTCAGTGGCCACAGAAAGCGGTAAAATCGCGACATTTATTGATGAAAGTGTGTTCCCAATCGCTCATAAACTGGAGCACAGTCTCATTCCTTTGCCTGAATCTGGTGTCGGCGACAATAAGTTAGTGTCACTTCATGTGTCTTCTCTTTTATCTTGTATACGATTGGAGTCCGGTGCCATTTATTGGTGGGGTATCGCTCCACTCTCTCACAGAAAGAAAATTTGGGAAAAAGTTCGCACAAAAAATAAAAAGCAAAGACAGTCAGTAAACAGTTCTTCGAGTGAAATAGTGACCGGCGCTCAGGTATGTCTTAGAAATAGTCCATCATATCATTCTGGAGCGATTGGCTTTACAACAAGCGGTGGTGTACCTAAAGTTGGACAACTAATGACCAGTGCCTGGAATATAACGGACTCCTGTCCTTTTAAAGTGCTTAACGCTAACGAATTTAAACGAAATACTTCTAATTCGATATCATTCGCTTCGAGTAGTGTTTCTACTTCTCGTGCTGTCGACTCAGTGAAGGACCAACAGCCGCCCTCTCCCTCTTTGTCAAAGGCTTCATCAACTGAAAGACTTGAGATGCCTCCGCCTCCATCGCCGGCATCTTCAACCTGTTCAGAGCCGGGTTGTAGTCCATTACCTAAACGGTCAAAACCTCGTCCTAATAACAACAATAATGTACTCAATAATGAAATCGAAAAAATCGAAGAACATTGGATTCTCAAAGATGTTATTTTTGTCGAAGACGTAAAGAACGTACCCATCGGTCGAGTTCTTAAAATTGATGGCAATTACGCCGCCGTTAAGTTTAATACAAGTCGTGATCAGAGTTTTTCCGATGGAAGTGATGTCCAATCTTTACTCCAAGAGTGTCGACTTTTACGCAAAGATGAGCTTCAATTAGTGAGAGGAAGCACTTGTGCCAAAGTTTTGGATTGTTTTCAACGGTTGCCTAAAAGAGTTCATATTTCCGAAAGTACTCAAATAATTGCAATGACTGTTAGTAATATCGGTATTCACGCTATTGTCAAAAGCGGAACAAAACTTAATTATGTTGTATTTAACATCACTTCTGGTCGGGTCGAACAGGAAAGCAAATTCCCCACTGACTCGACTGCCTTCTTAGGTCAGGACATCTCTTTAATATCATTACATTGTTTTGGTGAAAGTGATATCATAACAATTCTTCGCGATGGCAACGGATGTATTTATCCTTTGGCCAAAGATTGCTCTGATTCTATTAGGGACCCAATAACTCTGGATATGCCACCGGCACAGGCCATAGGTATCGGCATTCATCCAATAAGAGACCCAACTCCTAATCAGAAAAATCAAGTGGCAGTTATTGTATTGGCGCTCGAAAACCAATTATTGACTCCAGCCATAATTCGTAGTGATCCAGATTTAGTGCGTTTGACTCTGGCCTCACTCGAAAAAGAGTCTGTCTCTCAACAGGTTGTAGTGAGTGAACGGTGTGATGGCAATCGTAATATAATCCATATGTCGGTCTGCGCCTGTTTTCCCACAACAAACAAAACATTTGATACCAA
The DNA here is from genome assembly GCA_034695785.1 of Galumna obvia. Lineage (NCBI taxonomy): Eukaryota > Metazoa > Arthropoda > Arachnida > Sarcoptiformes > Galumnidae > Galumna > Galumna obvia. The sequence continues at coordinate 13,613 of JAQFZM010000733.1, read as the reverse complement.
CGCTTCAGATGAGACAACAACTGAAACATTTGACGCTAGAAATGCCTCACTTCAAGACGTTATGAGAAGAGCCTCCAAATCAGTTTCGGGAAGACTTAACCCAAGCGCTGAACGAAATGATGATTTACGCGACAGGAATATAGAATTGTCTGCCGACAGTTGTGACTCTGAGTCAAGTGCTCCCATATCTATGATATATTATCCACCGGAAACTGGAACCACTTCTAATGAACCGATTTTAGACCCGACCGAACAGAAACCAGTGGCCCATTCAATACTCTGGACTTTATTAGATTCACCGATTCTAAGACCATTCATGAAAGAGCTTTTATGTTCAAAAGACTCTCAGGGATACACACCTTTTATGTTGGCTGTTAGTGGAAGAGCATATTCTGCTGCCAACCATATAATGACAATGGCTTTAAGAATATCTCAGAGATCGTCGACTGATTCTGAAACTCAGCAAAAGATATTGATGTCAATGCTTTACCCGAGAGGTTCCAATCCGGATGACTCTCCTTTGCATTTATTATGTTGTAACGACACCTGTAGTTTCACCTGGACTGGAGCTGAACACATCAATCAGGATATATTCGAGTGCAAAACATGTGGTCTAATCGGTTCCCTTTGTTGTTGCACAGAATGTGCTCGCGTTTGTCATAAGGGACACGACTGTAAGTTGAAGAGAACATCGCCAACAGCTTATTGTGACTGTTGGGAGAAATGTAAATGTAAAGCATTGATTAGTGGATGTCAACCCTCGCGTTATGCTCTACTCAAACGTCTTATCGCAGAAACAGATTTAGTGACTCTTCCGAACAGTAGAGGAGAAAATATTTTATTATTTTTAGTCCAAACTGTTGGCCGACAAATGATAGAACAGAGACAATACAGACCTTCTCGTTCTCGAACTTCGATTACTCGTAAGGCTCCGGACGCGATGGCAAATATAGATTCAGAAATGCCTGACCACGATTTAGAACCGCCCCGTTTTGCTCGTAAAGCACTCGACAAAATTCTTGGAGACTGGAATGCTATCAAAGCTATGATTTTAACCGGATATCGGTCTCCGCCTCCAAATTCTCGAAAACAAAATGCAATGATTGGAAATAGTTATGCGGCCGCTGAGGAACAGTTGTTTTTAAACAGTCAAAGTGGAACCGCTCTTTTAGATAAATTTACGCATTGCCTTCTCGTTAGAGTTGGCTCTGAAATGGTTGACAATTTATTGGTGACAATCATCAGAGAGAGTCAAAATCAATCGCCAATAATAGCAAAAGAGTCGCGACTCGTTGCCCGTCGTTTTGTTAGATCAGTTGCTCGAATCGGAATTGTTCTCTGCATAGAATTGACGCCTTCTTCTTATGCCAATACAAATGTGTTGTCCCTAACATCTCCGAGTTCTTCGTGGAAAAAGAGTGCCGTTTCCTCTCAATTACATAAATGTCGTCGAGTTTTTCAGGCATTACTTCCCATCGCTATCGAAGAATTGTGCGAAATCGCAGACGCATTAATATCACCGGTTCGTCTGGGAGTGGCCCGACCTACCGCTCCCTTCTCTCTATCTACCACTTTATCTGATGCTATTACTGGAAGTGAAGAATTGTTTGCTGTCGACCCACTGTTAGCTCAGAACAGAGGTTTGGATGTGAATATCAGTGACTTATCTTCAATACCTCCCGAAGCTATGGATATAAATAGCAGTCAAAATGGAATCGGACCTCTTGTCGACGCTTCTGTTGGTGCAGATGTTGTTGTAGGCGGTGCTGATGATGAACATGAAGTCGATGTAGGGGTTGGACCAGAAGATGTTGACCACGAAGGCAGTGAACACGAAGAACAGGTCGACGGAGCAGATGGTCATCAAGAAGAAAGTGATTCTGATTCTGACTCCAATCCGGATGACGCCTCATATCAGAGTAATATCGATAATGCAAGCGCTCAGAGAAGTGCCACTACTGGTGCTACTGCTGGAAGTGATGCAGGGGTGGCCTCATTGGCCTATTTCTCTGAAGAAGAATCTGCTGACTCTTCTAATGCAGACGACGAAGAAGAAAGTGAAGCGGCGGAGACCGAACCGGACACCGAAGAATTAGCTTTTATTGACGAACAATTAGAAAGAAGAGCCGCTAACCCTTCGGGGGCTACAGTAGGGGCCGTCTCTGGAAATATTGCAAACTGGAGGAATAATTTGGCGCAACACTTGCAGTGGGCGTTACGACAAAGAGAGCTCGGATCGACTTCAAACAATAATACAACCACTTCTCGTGTTTCAAGTAGTGGAGGACTTTCGGGCTCTACCGGTTTGATACATATCGACCCCTCAACTATTAGGAGGTCCGCAACAACTGTTACTCCAATTACAACAACTCTTACAACGAATGAATCGGTTTCGATGGCGACCACAACTGTAGGGCTTTCCCGCGCTTTTGCTATTGTTATTCGACAAATTTCTGATTTATTGCCGACTCTTAGAGATCAGGAAAGAATATCAGTGGTTCCGGGCGTTAATTCTTTGCCAATTAGTGCTACCGATTCATATAATTTAATGAATTTCATTGAAATGCGACTAAAACCGACCTGGGATTGGCTTATGACTGTCATGGACTCAACTGAGGGTCAGCTTCGTTTTGGTTGTGCCCTCACAAATAGTTGTGGTTCATTCAATACTCCCACTCAAACATCTTTCACTACAACTCAAACTCAAAGTTCACGAACGGGAAACGTCTCAAATAGCGGTACGCGAAGAGTCAATTTAAATGATGAAAATCGAGTGACGCAGTCGTCTGAAACCCGACCCGGAATGAGTGCCCGAAGAACTCATGGGTCGACTGCAGGCCATCGATTTATGGCAGGACATCACACTCATCATACAATGGATTCGACATCTGCTCGAAAAGATTTTTTGTCGTACGCCATGTCTCTAATGCGAGCGCATAGCAGTGAACACTTGGATTCTCTGCCAGTCTTGGATGTGGCCGCACTCAAACACGTGGCCTATGTTTTCGATTCATTGATTTATTTTATTAAAAGTGGGAGCGAAGACTCAAATTCAAACACCGGTAGAATCGGAGCCACTGATCCCATGGCAGCTGAAAACTGGACTAATGAAGAAGAGGCCGATGTCATTGAAGAACAGGACGATGACTTGACTGGTGTTCAATCCTACACTTTGCAAGATATTAGTCCTATGGAAGACGATTCCGATCAAAATCCGCCGCAATTCAAGAGTCGAAGACATCCATTCTTTCAACGGTCGGAATCAACATTGTTTTTGGGATGTCCTCCTCCCGATCCTTTCTCATCGCCTTTACAGGAAGCACTTCCATTGGCAGATGCACCCCATCTATTGCAGCCTAATTCTAGACGCGAACAACTCTTTGGTATTCCGCGTCCGACCACTACTAATGTCGCCGAAGAGATGTTTGATTCACTTCCGACTCGTTTAGGTTTAAGTAATCGTAGTTCTGATATAAGTGGACGGCCTTCCGATCAGTCAAATAATGATTTAAGAGAAAATACATCTCAGAATTCTATTATTCAATCATATGATAATTTGCCGCTCAATATGTCGTCTTCGGTTAGTCCAAGACCTCAATCAGTAATCGCTGAAACAGTACAACAAAGAGCGCCTATAATTGTTCCGGTAATGAGCACATCAACAAAGCCAAGCGTCATAGTGTTAGCCGGTTCCATTAAACATTCACAGAATACCAGTGTTTCAAGTTGTGGACAGTCATCTATTGGTCAACAGAACACATCCTATCAAAAAGAAAGCTCTGAAAATGTACAGCAGGTAATGAAAAGGAATCAGTCTTTAATTGGAAATATGTCACAACACGACAACCTTTTGGGCCGATGGAGACTCACTTTAGAGCTATTCGGTCGTGTCTTTGTTGACGACGTGGGAGCAGAACCCGGTTCTATAATCGGCGATTTGGGTGGTTTTCCCGTTAAAGAATCAAAATTTAGACGAGAAATGGAAAGACTTAGAAATTCACAACAAAGGGATATAAACTTTTCAAAGTTAGACAGAGATCGCAATCTTCTGATTCAACAAACTTTCAAAGAATTGAATACAATGTATAACAACTTTAGTCGTCGAATGTCTGTCGGAACACCTCTTTTGACTGTTTCTCGAGTAAAGGTAACGTTCAAAGACGAACCGGGAGAAGGAAGTGGTGTCGCCCGTAGTTTTTATTCTGCTTTTTGTGAAGCCATTCTTTCAAATGAAAAGTTACCCAGTCTTGAATCGTGTCACGCATCTAATCGTTCCCTTCAGTATAATCTAATCCAAAGACTGAAATCAAGAGAACGTGAGAGAGAACAGGCGAGGAGAGCATATCAGGCCAGTCGTTCAGCACGAGATCACAATTCGGGCGCCACTTCTCGTGAAAGATCTGATCGCGAAGTTTTTACTCATTTACGATATGAAGCGCCGCCTTTTATAATGCCCGGCGAACAGTCCCCTCAAACTCTACCACAACCTAATAGTAATTCAGTCAATTTGAATGAATTGTTGAGTCCTCACAGACAACAGCTCGGAATGAGGCTCTACCCTAGAGTTCATCAGTTAAGGCCATCGCTCGCCAGTAAAATAACTGGAATGTTATTAGAACTAACTCCGGCACAACTCTTGACATTATTCGCTTCTGAGGACACACTAAAAGCTAAAGTGGATGAAGCCGTTGATATTATATTAACCCACGGAAGAGAATCCTCTTCTTCAGACAGTATATTTGAATTAGACATGTTTAATCTTTCGCGAAACTCTTCAACTAATAATACCAATAAAAGTGGAACCACTGCTGTTGGACGAAGTGTAGAGGTAGACATCGACGAAGAGGATGAAGAGGACAACGCATCCCTCTTCTATCAGCCGGGAAAAAGAGGATTCTATTCTCCCCGACAGGGAAAATGTTCAAACGAACGACTCAATGCTTTCCGAAATGTGGGCAGAATTATGGGTTTGTGTTTACTACAGAACGAGTTATGTCCACTTAATCTCAATCGACACGTCTATAAACACATACTTCGGCGAACCATTTCATGGCACGACTTAGCGTTCTTCGATCCCGTCCTATACGAGTCTCTGAGACAACTAATTGTCGACACAGAATCAGGTAATGATTCGATGTTCGCTGATTTGGATCTTCGTTTCTGTGTTGACTTATGTCCTGAAGAGGGTTCTGGTCAGGTCGAACTCATACCTAACGGTGCAAATGTTGCCGTAACCGCTCAGAATATTTACGATTACGTGAGGCGTTATGCTCAGTATAGAATGATTAAAGCACAGGAAAGGGCTCTTCAGGTTAGCTCATATTCTTTAGTTCTTTGGTTAATTTATTTCCATTTTTTAGGCCATTCGACAGGGAGTCTATGATGTGCTGCCCAGTAATGCTTTGGAAGGTCTAACTGTAAGTACAAACATTTAAATAAATGATTTGAAAATAATAGTAATTAATTCATTTTCTATCGACAAACAAATCGTATAACTTTTGGCAAAATTCAAAATAAAGTTTAAAAACTTATTTTTGAATTCAAAACTTTGAAATCATTTTTGGATTTAATTTTTATTTGGTTTTTAATAATTAATAGTTAAGGTTTCAAATATATCATTAAAATATTCGCCTTTTAAATCAAAATAAAAAAAAGACTTTTTTTAAAATAAGATATTTGTGCTCTGATTTCAATAATAGATTTCATTTTCTAATATAATTCTTAATTTAAAGGCCGAAGACTTCCGTTTACTTTTGAATGGTGTGAGTGATATAAACATTCAACTATTGATAAGTTATGTTACTTTCAATGACGGTATGTATTATTTTATTTTTTGAATAAAAGAAATGAAAATCTGTTTGTCATGTGTTGTCTAATATAGAAAGCGGTGACGGAAGTGAACACCTGTCGTATTTCAAACGATGGTTTTGGTCTGTCGTCGAAAAGATGACAAATCAGGAGAAACAGGATTTAATCTATTTTTGGACCGGAAGCCCTTCTTTGCCGGCCAGTGAGGAAGGGTTCCAACCAATGCCCAGCATTACTATTAGACCACGCGATGACTTACATTTGGCGACCGCTAATACGTAAAACATTGAATTTTGATTTATTTATAATTATTGTAATATTGTTTTATATTACAGTTGCATATCTCGACTCTATATTCCATTGTATTCCTCAAAAGCTATTCTCCGACAGAAGCTCTTAATGGCCATTAAAACAAAAAATTTTGGTTTCGTTTGATTAATGAATTTTTTTTAATTAAATCTATAATTGCGATAAAATTTTATTTCTTTGCAAACAATTATTAATTATTGTTATTGTAATGTGATTTCACTTTGAATTATGTTTCACTTTTATTTAATTTCAATTAAATTTATTCTTTCATTAATTAGTTTGAATATCAAATTTTAAAATAAATAAAACTTTTTGTTTCAATAAAATTTATATCACAAACATTACAGTAAACAACCCTTTATTTAAACCACTGATACCTTCTAAACAAAACTAAAAAACCAGGGCTGGCCTAAAGTGTTAACTCATCGGCAAATCTACAAATTGCTCTTTTTTTGTCGTTCTATTGATTTATGATTATATCTATGAATATATTTAAGGGGTATTTTCGAAGACTTCAAAAACATATTTTATACTATAAGGCTTTTATTTACATTTTATGAGATTAATCTTATTATTAAATATACATTTATGTATTAACGTTATTGGCTTTCCATCACCTTTTCTATGGGTTATTCCATAAAATGCCCTAAAATCAAGTTTTTAGAATAAAAGCTAATACACTTCACTCCCATTTTTATGAACTTAGTTGTGCAAACATTTATGTTCACAAAAACTATCCAGTTCATAAAAACAGGCGTTCATAAAAATGGCAGTGAAGTGTAGTTTATTTATCTAGTTTATTAAATAGATAAAAACATATTTTTTTTCTACAAATGTCGAAATAAACTGAAGAGTTAAGAATAAATATAAAATTACTTTAAAAATTAAATGAAACAAAAGTAAATCATAAGTGTTTTGATTATTTCATTTGAAAATAACTTAAAACCCATAATCTTAAAGCAACAAAATTAAAGGTTTTTTACTGTATTTGTTTGATTTGAATAAAGCGCCTCAAACTCTGATTGGTTGAAGGTTTGTTGTAAACAAGTCTATTAAAAATACAGTGTTTTTATGAGATATGAAATGTGAGACAAAACACAAAATAGAGTGAAATAAGTTGTGATTAATTTAATAAAACAATAATTAATTTCTAATGAAATCCAATTCTAATTTAATTGAAAAATATGTTTAACTAAAGAGAAAATATTGTAAATAATATTGTGTTTAGAGTTAAACTAATGAACAAATCATTGATAATTTAATGTCCCACAAATGGTTTGCATTTAACTTATAATCAAAGAATGGATGAATAACCCAATTATGAGTATTTAATAATAATAATAAACCAATTAATGAATTTGTCGTCTCATATGACTATTGGTGAGAGTGAGTGACACTTATATATATTTGTCACCGATTTGTCATTTATTAGTGTTTACTCAAACACTGATTCAAACAAATATAACAAATTAATTCATTTAATAACTTTCGCTTCAATTCATTGTTTTTTGAATTTTTGGTTAAATTGACTTTTTTTGCGTTTTTTGTCTAAAACTTAAATTTTTTGTATGAATTAGCGGTTCGTTCATATCACGTGAAAAGTGTGTGACATATAGTCTGACTTCAATTCAATTATTTTTTTAACCATTTCTTCAGAGGATTTCATTGTTTTTATTTATTTAATGTTATTATTATTATAATTATAATAGTGTTTACAAAAGTAATGTATATAAATAGCTATCGATTGGTTCAATCATTTGATTTATTGGTCTTCTGTTCGCTTCTCTGCCTTCAGATTAAGAATGAGTTATAAAAGTTCAAAGAGTAGTCTTTTAAAGAGTAGTGAAGAGTCGTTTGTTATGCCCGAAGACGTGAAAAAGTGCGGTTATATGAAGAAACTAAAGACAATGAAAAAAAAGTATTTTGTTTTGCGGGACAACAATGAGTCGAACGGAGGAAACCTTTCCTATTATGACAGCGAAAAGAAGTTTAAAAATTTGAATTCACAGCCAAAACGAGTCATTTATTTAAAGGACTGCTTTAGTATTAACCGAAAGATAGACGGAAAGCATAAATATGTGATCGCACTCTACACCAAAGCCGACAGCTTTACAACAGTTCTCGAAGACGAACAACAGCTCAAAGACTGGTTGGAAGCCCTCATAGATTTGCAGTCACAAAGCATTGACTTTCGGAGCGCACATTATCCACATTACGGTATGTCTGTCCCCAAACACAACAACATTTATTCACTTCATTTTAATCCCTTTTATTTAATTTTTTTTGTTTTAAAAATATTTTTGTTTATTTTAAAGAATTTATTATTTGATTAATAATTAATCATAAATTAAATAATGCTTTTGTTGTTTATCTGTGGCTATAATTAAATAATAAAACTCTATTCTAGTCTCAAGTCTAGACATCCCAGACATGACTTAACTCAAGAGATTTATGTTTATTATTGCTATTCGACACCAGTTCTTACATTTCAATCAATATAGAAATCATTTGATTCCAATCGATGTATCCTTCGATAAGTGCCTCAAAACTATTCATTTTTCATTTAAACGTTTTTAGAAACTTTAGTATAAACTAAAAAAGAGTTATCGTCTCAACCATTGGGTCATTAATAATGTGGAGATGACCTTGCTTATAGCGAATAGAGAATTGCTATTCAACACAAAAAAAACAATGTCTGTCTGAAAGATCCTTGGTAAATGGCAAAAGGCAAAGCTGTGTTTGCATTTAATTCATCACTAGTTTTGAGTTTTATTTTTGAAAAAAATTGTGTTTAATAATCAAAATGTAGTTTCGGTCCAATTACTGGACACTATTCGGGCCAAACACTTAAGTTGAGTGACATTGACTGCAATTAAATCCGGTTTTTAGGTTTTTCCAAAAACTTTCAAAAGGCTTATCATTGGATACATTGAAATCTATGAATTCGAATAAAAAAATCAATAAATGTTTGCAATTAAGGATTGAAATACTCTTAAACTGTTTATTACTGAAGTTATTCCGGGATTCAAAACATTTCTCAAATTACACTTTTATTTAAGTATTTCTTAAATTGTAATTAAATCCATAATTTATTTTGTAATAAGTGTTCGTTTATGAGATTAAGTCAAATGTTAGGAACTATAGAATAGAGTTCTGATCTTTTGATACGATCAGCCAATTCTGAGCCCCGATTTCATAATTGTTTAAATTTTGAACTCAAACTTCAATTATTGTTTGCTTTGAGCTCTTATTCGCTACAATTTTAATGCAAAAGAAATTTATTATAGGAATGATTCATCAAAACAGAACTTTTCCAGATAACTAATTTAACTAACCTTGGTTTACTTGTTTTGCATCTCAAAATAAACCGAATGCACTAAAGAATGCATTTCTATTAACTCTTAAAATCTCTTTTATTTCTAAATTTAAAGTAATTTTTATTTTAATCGAATTCATTGAAATTAATTTTATTTAAACAAATTTAATACTATTTATGACAAAAAATTAAACATAAAAATAATGTCGAGCAACTTTTGTAGAGCACGTATGGCAGGTCACTATAAATCGCAATGGTTTGGGTCAAACCCGTAATATGAATGGCGTTCATCGGTTTTGCCTCACATCGAATACACTCTTTATCTTTAAAGTCGATCCCCAAACAGAAAAGCCCGACATTTATGAATTTCCACTTATAAGTATTCGCCGGTGCGGACATACATTCAGTACATTCTTCATAGAGTTGGGCCGCTCTTCCAGTATAGGTCCGGGAGAGTTATGGATTCAAGCGGGAGATTCAGCCATTGCTCAAAACATGCACGAAGTCATACTTCAGGCCATGTGTTGTTCCAAAAATAATGAAGATTTCAGTCAATTTCAAAGACCGCGCAGTGCGTCGACCAGCGATAAACCCATTTCTACCCGACGTCCGACACAACCCTCACATAACAATCAATTTGGAACCTCTTATTCTACGGCTACGAATTCCACTGTTTTGAGCTCTTCTTCCACTAAAAGTTCAATCCGTGAAAGATGTGATTCAATGCCCTCCCGTTCACGAACTAATAGCGAATCAGATTCTACGCATGACTCCAGACTATGGACTCCCGTTCACTATCACTCATCCCATTCGACAATTCATAATCGAACCCTCTCCAATTCTCCGCCTTCACTCAATATTTTTGGGTAAATTCTTTCCCAAATTTATGGTAAATTATAAATTAAAAAAAACATTTTGTCCTTTAGGTCTACTGCCTGTTCCACAGACAGTGCCGGCAGTTCTCTTTCAATTGATGATTACGAAAGCAGTCATTGTTTGACTCCTGTATCAGAACATCATTCAAGCCTTCATAACAGTCTGATTCCATCTGAACCCCCAATTTCTGAAGAAGACGCTCAAACCGATGATTATTTATCGATGTCTCCAACAAACAGTACACAGTCTTCACTAGGGGTCAGGTCTCAGCTCAATCTTACTTTTCGTCCTTCGAGTGCTTCTAACACTTCTCCGGTCACTTCTCCTACATTTGGGTCAAACAAATCTACGACTCATTCCATTAAAGATGATATCAGTCCATATATGCCTATGAGTCCGGTCGGATCAGTTGACACCGAAAGTATATCATCGAGTCGTCGGTCGAGTGGTTTAGAAAAACATTTAAATAACGAAATGCAGTCGTCATCAGAGTATATGCCAATGATGTCCAGTCAAGAGATTAAGTCAAATGCAAGTGAAGAGTACTTAAATATGGCTCCTCTGACCCAATCATTTTCCGAATCGTTGGCGATCGCAGAATCACTGCACCCGTCGAGAGAAGAATTCCATTTGGATAAAGTCAAGTCATATTATCCGTCGGATGAAAAGGATTCGTTTGAATACTTACCTCCCGTTCGGGCTTATAGTATAGGGAGTCGACCGCAACCCGTCTCTAAATTCTGTTCAAAATCGAAACCGTCGTCGAAATCAGGAACACAAACACCAGAAAAGGATAATGAGATCAGAATCCGAGCCTTTTCTATGGGAAGTCATGCGAACACACGTGAAATAAGAGCTGCAAAGAAACAACAACTAATTGAGGAACAAATGGGAGCGCCCGCCGCTCCCATTAAAGAAATTCCCCGAAATTCAAAAAAGGCTTCCAGTGCTCCCGTTTTATCACCCGTTCAACCGAGAAAAAGAGCGGCCACTGTTGGGAGTCGTCCCATTTTTAACAGACCGTCGACAGTGACTGACAGAAGTGATACCGATTTAATGGAAATCGATTACTCGAAGTCTATGCAATCGAAACATTTAAAGGATAAAATAGAAGACAGGATTAAAAGAAATCCAATTGAAAGGTCTGTTCACAGACAACGCTCTAATTCAAGATCTTCGACGTCTTCTTCTGGTTTCGGTTCAACGACTACTACTTCGCCTTCAATTACGTCTTCAATGAGTGAATTAACGGACAAAAAGCGTGACATTTCTGGTACTCATTTAATCCATAAAACCGGTGACGAACACATTCATAGCACTCGAACACAAAGTCGCGAAACAAATGATATTTTACAGGTCGTGACCAGTGGTCAGACAATTAACGAAACAAAACTGCCATTAAGTCTCAGACCAAATACAAGCCAAGTCTCACAACAACCAACAGTTCCTTCTATACATTCTTCAGTTTGTGTACAACAAAGTCAGAGCCAAAAATTGCCAACAAATCAGACAAATATCACTAAAACCGAACCAATTGCTCAAATGTCTGAAACAAACTTTAATGAAGACAAGTATGGAGACTATGTCTGTCTCGATATCCGATCGACTGCTTCTGTGCCTCAAAACACTTCATCGATTGTCAACTATAGTCTGCCAAAACTCAATTCAAAAGATAGTTCTTTAGATCAATCGTCAGACCAAAACAAAAGCAATTCTGTGCCTCAAAATCAAAACGATATCCAATCACTGTCTCCACAAATAGAAAACTCAGACAAAACTACAGCCAAAACACTGACAGATAAGCAGCGATTAGTTCTTAATACAGAAATTATTGCGTCCGATTCCATCACTTCTGCACTAACACTAAATATGGCCTCAAATAAATCTAAAGCGTTGACAACAAATATGAGTCCAAATGCATCGAATGACAGAAACGATTCTTTACTTACAGCACAAACTGATAACTGTTCTGAAAACGTTTCTTTAAGCTCAGGCTCTAATTCGAGGCCGTCGTCCGTTTCATCCAATAGAGAACTGAATTACGCATCACTCGATTTGCCGCCGATGGCCACTGATCTGACAGATGAGCACAAGTGTTCGCCCCAAGTATTGGCCAAATGTGTTCAGCCAACATTTCTTTTGGCCAATTCAGTGCCGGCACAGACATCTGTTATACCTCTGATTGCTTCGAGTGAATGTCAGGAATCGAGCATTTGTTCGGATTTGAGGTATGATTTGAGGTATGCAGAGATAGACTTCGGAATCACTGATAAAAAGAGTACGAAGTCTTAAATTTATGAAACAAATGAAAGTTCCGGTTAACACAACTCAACATTGAGTTCAAGTCTAGTCTTAAGAGTACTTCAGGTTCTGCTCCCTTTCCATTCAAATCAGTTCTAATTTATTGATTAAATCAAATATTTTAATTGTGTTAAGACTTTGAATGAATTTTTGAGAAAACAGTCTATTGTTTGGAATTGAAGTCAGTCTCAACTGTTATATCAATGCTTTTAAATGAGTTGTATATGAATTTACATATATTAGACTTAATTGTAAATTAATTAATTTAATTGTAATAAATTTAAATATATTTTGATTTTATTATTTGTAATCCATTTATATATTATATGAACTGTTATTTTGTTTTAAATTACACTAAAAATCTTACAAAAGACTGTTTTTTCGGATCTAATTTTAAAATATAAAATGAAATTCAGTAAAGTTTTGAAGAATCGACAGAATTTAAACTCATTTGTCGACACTTTAATTGTTATTGACTTCAATTAAAGACCAATTATTTAATAATTGTTACTAAAAATATTTATGAATTTAATCATTAAATGAAACTTCGATTTTAAGCTAATTTTGAAATAAAATTAATGTTATTATTATTATAATTATAATAATTAACAAATTTTTTTCAGCGATTCATTATAAAATTAAAGGCTTTAATACAAATTATAAATAATTAGTAATTATTTAAGTATAAGTAATTACTAATTACTTTTTGGGTTTTAAAGTATCGAATTAACAGTAATTAAGAGTAATTTAGTGACCCTCAAACTACAGTAACAGTTGCTGTATAGCTGTATATAGCAAAACTTCACTTATCACGTGACAAATTGGTATAGATTTGTGTGGAGAACCACTTATTGGTCCATATCAACCATTGCTATACCAAATGAAGGTCTAATTTTGAATTAGAGTCAAACCATAATAAAGGATATATAGACTTTTCATCCGAGTAGTGGACGGTTTTACAAATAAAACGTAAACTTTTTAATATAATCTCAATTATAATATT
>JAQFZM010000732.1:0-25986 GCA_034695785.1 Galumna obvia | reverse complement strand
ATTTTAAATATTGGTATATATGGTGATTTAAATATTTTTTAAAAGTTAAGAATTAATGATTAAATCAACCTTGATATATCCTTGAAAACCAAGTGTCTAAATGTACAAACATGAAGTCTATTCCCAATTTCATTAATTTTTTTATTTCTTTTAATAATTTTTAAACAAATATCTACTGATTTTGTGCTAAAAATGTGAATTTGGCTTAAATATATTTAATATTATAAAAAATATTTAAATAATTGAAAACTGTAATATTTGTTATAAATTTTACAAAAATTAACAATTTTGAAATTTATATAAAATTTTGAATTTTATTATAAAAACATCCCATTTTTATTATTATATTTACGAATAAATTATCATTTGAAAAAAATTTAAAAAATAATTAAATTGATTAAAATAAAACTTAATAAATAAGTATTTTGAAACTGTAATATTGTCTATAAATTTAAATATATTTTTTTATGAAATTTATTAATCTAAATTTAAAATTTCTTAGATAATTTTATTCAGAACTAAAAATTAATTATAATCAAATTACTATACTTCTCAGATAATTGTCAACATCTGATGGGGGACTGATTTGTATTCAATAGGATTGTCTCTCTATAGATCAAAGTGGTCAAAATGTTATCCATTGCACAAACTTCCAATTCATTTATATTTTGTTTTCGTTATGGAACCAAACACATAATTGGAGTAATTATTAAATGATTTAGTGATAAAGAGTCTTATTATATTTTTGAATATCCAAATTTTCTGAAAACCAAACAACACACTGACCTATTCCTCATTTATTCACATAACGTTCCATTTGGTTCATATTTGTTTGATTTCTGGCAATACTTTAAGAATAGAAACAAACCCTCATATATTGCTCCTTTTGAAATGATTGCAGGAAAATACTCAACACTAATTATGGGTTAGTTTAAAAGAAACTATTCATCAAATTATCAAGGATATCATCATGATGTAATATCATATACAGATTACTAACAATGGAAATGTAATCAAACTATTAAAGGATAGTCGGTTTCTATTAAAACTTAAGCCTCAAATGTACATTACTTTCCCGTTCTTTGAATTTGGTTTCGATTTTTATTCTACTCTTTAAACAAAAAATTTATATTAAATAACATTTGTGTGATTACCCTGGATTGCAAATCAAACATCTGTAAGTCATAATTTGGGTAACATCTATGTGTCGCAATGGGTTTGTTTTATAATCATTACTTAGAAGTACGGTCTGGGTTTTGGTACACTCAAATCGAATTGAGTTTGGTATAATTTTAAAACTTATATCAACTAGATTCTTAAACTAAAATATTAGCTGCCAATGACCAATATCATCTTAATTATAGTTAATTTAAATTTGACATTTAAAGTTTTAAATTTTGAAAGATTAAAGATTCCTTTATGAACTATGATAAGAAAAAATGACATTTACTCAAACATGCAAAATAAATATGAGTTTTGAAACAAATTTATATTGAATACAATAGTGAATGTCATTTTTCAAATTCATAGTTCATAAAAAAATCTTTAATCTTTCATTTTTAAAGCTTTATTGTCAAATTTAAACTAACTATAATTAAGAGAATATTGGTCATTGGCAGCTAATATTTTAGATATAGAATCTAGTTGATATAAGCTTTAAAATGATACCAAACTCAATTCGATTTGAGTGTACCAAAACCCAGACCGTACTTCTCAGTATATCTACTATATTGACATCGATTCCTACTAATTGGAGCATAACAACTTAAATTGTAAGTTATTATAAATTGATAGCAATTTTAACAAAAGTCTCGACCTCTAATTCATTTAGTAGCAAGTTCCTTTTAAGTTTTGAATACATTTAATCGAATCAAAAAGGAATTTATAAATAAGTGGACAACAAATGTTAAAAAGTTATCACACATTCGATGGCAATCATTTGAAAAAAGAGATCAAAATAATGTCTTCGGATTGTCTTCCGTTTATTTTTTTATAAATATAGTCACCGATCGTTAATTTGAACAAATTTGGTTTCGGACAGTTTGCTTCAAATTAATGGTTGAAGGAAAAAACCTATTAAATACACAATTTTTGATTTTATTTTAAAATTATATTTAAATTAAAATATAGTTTTCTATACTTGTCAATTACTATTACAATTATTTGAAATACTTTTAAATAAATTTATTTATAATTTCAATATTTTTCAACAATTTTTATATTTAACTTAAAGTTATATGAAAGACCTTACTCACTTAACTGATAATTAATTAAATATGACCTATCTGTTTCTAAATGATATTAAAGTAATACTTTTATTACTTAAAACTTGATTTTTTGGCATTTTTTTTAATTTAAAGTATAAATTTTAAATAAAAGTGTTTAGATTTTAAATATTTTCATATTTTCCTTAATTAAAATTTATTTTCTATTTATTAAAAATTTATTAATAAAATAGCTTTTTAACAAAAAACAATGAAATTGCTATTAATTGTATAATTTTATTCAATTATAAACTCTATTTTGAGTATTTGAAAATTTAGTTCAAATTATTGGTATGACTTTAATATGCAATTATTAGATTTGGTTCAAATTAATGGTACTTCAAATTATCGGTAATTTTTTAACACTATGTCTATGGAAATGGGTTTTTGGTTTTGAGTTTTGGTTCAAATTATCGGTACTTCACGATTAAAGATCGGTTACTGTATTTAGACTTATTTTTTAAGAGAAATGCATTTTATTTACACTATTTATGAATATTTTAAATGTTTTTAACAAATAATTTAAGAAAAAAAAATGAATTTAAATTAACGTTATTTTTAAACAAGAAATGAATGTAAAGATTGTCTCTAAAAAAGAGAATAAAATATTAGTTTAAAATTTAATAATTAAATAAATAAATGGAAAACTCTATAAATGATTTTGAATCATAACTCAGGGCATAAGTAGACCTTTAATGAAAGCCCAGAAGTGAGAGAGAGCCTGTTGTTGGACCTGTGCCTGAGAAGTTGACTGTCCCTCCACTTCTAATAGATCTCGAGGTAGTTTTGATTTCAATGAAATTTGAAGTTTTTGCCAAAACGTCTCTTTATTTTTATAAAGTTTACTGAATTGAATGAAATGAATGGAAGCGGAATAAAAGTGCGCCAAAAGTCGCTATTATTTTAAAAAACAATTAAAACTCAAAAGTTGTGAGAATTTAAAAAAAATACCATTTCTAAGAGTAAGTCCTGAGTTAGAAACGAATCCCTGGAAACTGTGTATTCCATTAGCATTGGTTTTCCGTATTCAGTGGGTTTAAACTCTGGGGGAGGCATAACCCAATACACCTGAAATGTGGACGAAAGGCCGTCATTAAACTCATAGAATGGCGAACATATGAGTCCAACACAAGGCGTATACGAGGAATCGCTCTCTCCTTTCATTGCTATTTGATATTCCATTTGACTGTCGATGTCTTTTATAGTCGGTTGTGGAACAGCTTTAGGGTGACTGTCAAGTGTTCAATATATGGTCAAACATTTGGTCAATAAAAAAGAGTATACCTGTGATACCATCCAATTAGACTTAAATGTCTTCTTTCGAGAGCCTGTTTGATCTCTTCTTCGACGAGAGCGGCGTTATCTCTATCAGTAAGTTTACTTCTGCAGGGGAATGCCTGTAATATCGCCAAATTGTGAGTTTGCACGTCCCAACTTCCGGCCAAATATCCGACCACTTCGTTATGAGTCAAATGGCAGTGAAAGTCAATCAAAAGTAAAGCGTTCGTCGAAATGGTTATTGTGAACGGTTGGATACGATCAACAGCACTGAATGGAGTGCACTTCACCATCACTTTGAGAGGTCTGTCCTGAGACCGATTCCCTAATAACTTGTGTTCGACGACATTAACGTCTCTTAAAGTTTTATTTCCGTATTTTTCGAAATCAATGGATTCATTTCCACTCAATTTTGAAATGATTGCAGTCTTTGAATCAAATGAAAGCGAAGACAAGTCGTCCCTATTTATAGACATTTTCTTTTGTTTCCGATACCACCGAAGTTTATATGAGTCCAGTCTTTTTCCGCAATACCTGATAGTTGACCAAGCACTTCCTAATTTGGAATCGGCCACAAGTTTACGACAGTGTGTGACCCACGAGGAAGGGCTCAAAAATATTTGCTTCGTTTCAGACAATCTAATGGTTCCGTTTGGCAACAGATCTGCCATAAACTTCGCGCCCTTAAAACCAAATGTTTGGATCAATTCATTCAATTTCTTAAGTCTTACCATATATTCAATTGAAAGACAATTGTCTTTAGGCTCCAGTATTTTATCAGTTATTAAAGTCTTGAGACTACAGGGCATACCATTCAATGGCTTTCTTCCGACGTGTGTCGCAGAAGAGCACTGATTGTCGTCACTAACCATTTGATTGTCACCGTTTGACATCTCTTCTTCGTCTTCCTCTCCATTCGTATCATTTTCTTCATTTTCAGACTTTTGTTCTGAAATATTAATTTTAAGATTAATTTAACCAAAACTGAAAACCATTTTTACCCATAATTTTATAAAAAGTTGTATTAAATAAAAGATGAGACGAATATAAGTGAGAAATGAATTCTTTGTTTGTAATCCCTTTTTGTCTAAACTTTTGGTTTCAATCCTTTTGTTTATTTCAAAACGAAGTGATATTCAAATCAATTATGTTTTCCAATAAAATCAAACTTTTATTATATAATCAGAAATAACGTCAAAAGTTACTTCACTGATTCTGACCTTCGCAATAACTAAACTGATTCTGACCTTTGCATTCACTTAAACCACATATAATTACATTTTGAAAGCAATATAATTAATTAAATAAACCATAAAATGAAATAAATTTAACTTGATTCATAGACATTGATTAAATACTTAATTGTAGTATTGATTAAAATAATAAATTATATTAAGTTATAATTAAAATAATAATGTTTTGATAATTGAGTTAAACTGTCCTAAAATTATAGATCATACAAAACATCAACAAATATTTGGACCTAAATTTTTGTTTTGAGTGTTTTTTACTGTTTTGAGTACTTTTCAGGTCCTCATATTTTGACGTTTTTGATGGCCTGCATTCGATGCGAAGATAAAACTCAGTGAAGGCTATGCGAAGATAAAATTCAGTGAAGTTATTATTTTAGAATCAAAAGTGAACCCTTATTGCCATCTGTTGTCAAAATGTGTGGACACAAAATATAAACAAAACATTTGACGTTTATTTTTAAGTATATTATTTAGTGAAGTGTCTGAGAGGTTAAGAAATGGATGATAACAGGGATAGCATTATAAAGGGAATGCACCCAATGGGGGGTCAAATCCAAACGTTTACTTCCTCTTATTGTTTGACAAAATAAGATATTAAATTAGAGCCACACTATTGTATACCCTTAACCTCTACTCTTAACCCCTTTGACCTTATCTTCACTAATAATAAATTGGTTTCTATTTTTCATGATTTCAATACTTTTGGAAAATTAGAATTTTTTTAGCAATTGTCGGGTCGGGTCAGGTCAGGTCAGGTCAGATTTGAAGCTCTAGTGATTAGAATATAGTCTGAAGTCTTTAGTACTGATTTGAAATTTTTAAGTCCAGAGAATATTTTGTTGACATCTCTGTTAACCCAAAAATTGGTGACAAAAATGTTTAGATTCTGTCGTTTATTACCTCCGATGAGATTACTTTTGGTCAATGAATGGATTCGTTGATCATTGAATTAATTAATTAATTAATAAAAGAAAATTTTGTGTCAATACTTTTGTAAAAAAAACATTTCAAATGAATATATTTTATATAAAATCACTTTTAATTAAAAACATTTTATATAAAAAACACATAAAATTAACGAAAATATCGATAATTTAGTGACGGATTTGTGTTTTATTGAATCCGTTAACGACTTATCGAAAAATGAGAGGATTTTAGTTAACAAATTTGAAACGATTTATATTAAGGATTTAATAAAAAATTTCATTTCTTCGAAATGCAATGAATTTGCAATAAATGGTTTCGAATAGAATTGCATTAATCGACAAAACAATGATATTATGAATTTTAAAATGTGATTCATTTAAAACGAAATATTTATAATATATTTACTATTAATTAATGTTTAGTCTATTTGTGAGTCAATTATTCAAAATTAATAAAATAATTTGTATTTCACTTATTTTATATAATTTATAACATAGTCTTCGGGTCTTCTAATAAATAAATGGCTTTAAGAGTCAAAAGTGACTCAAATTTGTTGGCCCTGAACTACAAGTTCTGAATTGTTCTCATTTGTCGACTCATTTATCGCCAAATCTGTTTGTTCTGAGTCGAGGGCGATATCGTTCTGAGAGACAATAAGAGGGGAGTCTTCGCTTTGTTGCTGTTGATTGACTTTCTTTGCCTGATGTGTCTTCAAGTGTTTAGACAAGTGATCGCTTCTCATAAACCTCTTCAGACATTCGGCGCATTGAAAACGTTTTTCGCCTAAAATTTAAAAAAAAATAAATATTCTGATTGAAAAATGTGTGTCCGAACCGGTATGTGTTCGTCTGTGTCGCTGTAATTCATCGGAACGGGTAAAACGTTTACCACAGAAGAGCCAATTGCAAACAAATGGACGTTCGCCGGTATGCCATCTGAGATGTGCTCTCAAATGAGATGTTTTTCCATAGACTTTATTACATCCGGGAATATGACAGATGTGTTGCTTTTTCTTAGTCTCACTGTTACGTCCCTCTCCATCGCGACAATTAGGACATGTACATGCTACTCTTCTCATTTTGCGACCGCTCACAACTTCACTTCCAGGAGTTGTCGTTCCGTCAGTGGTTGGAGTAGTCGTATACGAGGCTTGTAATTGGTTTTGAACGGACACATTGGCTGGAGTTGAGACCAATTGCCATTTTGTCGGGTCATTCGGGTCCTGTTGTATTTGTTGAGTAACAAACTGTGAAGCGTTTGCGATCTGAATGGCCTGAACTGGACTTAGAGGACCCACTTGTTGTCCGCTTGCATTTGTTGGAACGTTGGCCACTATATTACCAGAAGGAGTGATACTTAAGCTCTGAAGCGATGCCGGAGTCGCAGATATTACTTGTTGTTGACCACCTCCTTGTAATTGAATAGTTTGAAGTCCTCCCACTCCCTGTACTTGAATCACATTTTGTGCAGTTCTTAAACCTGAGTTACGATTCAAATAAACATTACTTAAAGGAATCGATGAGAGAAGAGGAGACGTATGAGACGTACCGCTTAAACCTGAAATATTTAATGAATTTGAGGGCCAAACGGGCGCTGAAATTAATTGTCCGATTTGTCCGTTCGGGAGCTGAACGTTAGCCAAAACGGTTTGACCGCTATTATTGGACGTAACCGTTGATGTGTTGTTACTCTATTTAATAAATGGTATAAAAATAATTAAAAAAAAATAATTAATTGAATACTAAATACTTGATTGGTTTGATTAGAATTGTGTGTTTCAGTTCCCGGTTCCTGTTTTATGGTTGGATTTTGACTGTTGTTTTGTTGTGTCACCTGAATAGAGCCCATTTGAACCTACAATTAACAATTAAAACATTTAAAAACAATGTAAACCATAAAAAAGAAATACCTGTTGCATCTGAGGAACTACTTGTGCGGTCAAGTGTTGGACATTTCCTGCATTTAGGGATTGGAGGGCCTGAATCGGTAAATGTATGGTTTGAAGAATTGTCTGTCCGTTTTGGGTAGAGATCGCCTGAACTGGAATTGTTTGTTGAACGGGTAATTGTATGGTTTGAACGACATTTCCCTGCCGTAATTGTACCGTTTGTCCAGAGACTGACCCAAACTGACCCAAAGAGACGTTTCCAATCCCGGGTATGAAAATTTGTTGCGCCGATTGTTGCGTCTGTTGAGTACTCTGTTGTCTAACAACGGTCTGATTGGGTGACGACATGAGTTGATTTCCTGACAATTGGATGGCCTGTTGGGCGCCGGGAATAAAGATAGCGTCCTGTCCATCGATTTGGAGTGATTGGGGCTGAAGTATACTATAAATGCCGGCATTTGTTTGATTTTGAGAGAATATCTGAGTTGCGTTGGTTAAGGCGTTTTGCGTCTGATTAGCCACAGATGTTATGCCTTTGAGGTTATGAGTGCCAACAGTGGCAGCGCTGCTGACGGCCGACACAACCTGTGGATTGAGTTGAGTGACAGTGCCGTCAGGATTAAGTACACCGAGCGTCTGTCCCGTCTGGACGGGTATCAACTGTGCAAAGTCTGACGCCTGAATCACTTGATTCTGACCGACAAGTTTTACAGTAGTGGTGGCGGCGTTCGGCTGACCGCTCCCTTCCGATAGTTCGGAGGGCGACCCTATTTTAGAACAGGTGGCCGCTAATAAAGCTAAAGGAGAAGCCGCTAATTGTTGTTTGCTGTTTGTGGCCGACGACTGACCGCTCTGTTGACTCTGAGATTGACTTTGATTTTGCGAAGACTCCTATCATTTAAGGCAAAGGCGGGGTTAGAATATATGGGCTCACAGTAAGTGCTTTGGGAAGGGCTGGCAATGGGATGGTATAACACTTTGCGCTGTCGGACACGCCGTCGGGTCAGACACTATAAAATCAATACTCCTTTGAGGAGGAGAACACTAACTCTACTTTTGATCAATAAATGCCTCCAAAGAGAGAGATATGCCTTTAAATAGCATCAAATCATTAGAATAGACATCAAAACAGTTCTGATTGTCTCAAATAACAAATAAAGTGTTACTCATTAGTCGTGTTCTCCATATACTCAAAGTACTAAACCATTGGTTATCATTAGAAACACTTTAGTTAATACCGTTTTTACTAATCAGATAAACCATTCAACTAATTATAACTTCAAATATATGTCAAACCATTCAAATGAGCGGACATTCCCTCAGAAAATGTGTTTTTCATACATTTTATATAACTTTAGTTAAATAATGAGTTTTAAATATAAAATTAAATAAATTAAAAGTTTTTCTAAACTTTGAAAAAGTTTTTCTTTTGAATACCTGATTGTCAGCGACGGAAAACTCGTCGACCGATTGGTTGCCATTAGTTGTAGTACTCATTACTTCAAATACAATACAAATAAAACACTTTTTCTCACGTCTTATCACAAATTTAAATTTAAATTAAAATTAATTAAAAATAAAAAACAAAAGTTAAGTAAATAAAACGATAATTATATTCTTGAAAAAGTGTTGGAATAATATTAATGTGTCTTATCGTGTGTGAGGTTGTGCTCCACCTGAATATGTCGTTTGGCCCACAAAGAGGACGACTTAGGGCTGAACGCATCCAACAGCCATTTGCCACACATTCTAACACAACATTAAAAAGTGCCAACACTTTAACCTTCATTTCCATTATTTCTCTTCAATTATTTTCATATATTTTAGTTTTAAGTTATTTTTTTCATTTAATTTTAATAATTAATTCATTAAAAATTTGATAATTTTGTCGAAATTCTATCAAATATTTGAAACGAAGTAATGAAATCTCATTTTGGCGGATGAATACAAAACTCAGTTATTGATGTGATGTTGGGTTAGTCTAACGATTAGTTACTCTTCTCTTCCAAACCCAACGCCAATATCAAACCCAATACCAGTCCTCCAAAAAGTTTTACTTATTTTACTCAAACTTTAATTTGGCTCAAAATTAAGTAAAATTTTAAATAAAAGAGATTTTTTGGATTAAATTCATCTAATTTTTGGTTAATTTACAAAAATATTAAGAAATATATCATTAATTCACTGCTTTTTGTATAAAACTTAAGGAAAAGTCAAATGACTTTAAATGAAAAAAAAAAGTAAAAACAAAAATATATTTTGAAATAAAATTAAATAAAATATTAGATTTAAAATAAGAAATTCATATAAATTAAGATTAAAAGAAATGAAAGGATTAGTGTTTGTTCTCATATTCTTATTGGTATTAATAGTATTAAGACGTGGCGGTCAGTAAGCATTGGCACAACTGTTACCACCATTGGGTGCAACCTCTTAAGGCTGGAGGCGTTTCAATAGGAATTATAATATGGCAATCGTCGGGTCCTCTCCTGTGGCAGAGTGTGGCCACACGTACTGACACACCCTTTCCATTAAGATCTGAACAGAATTTGTCAAAACATTGCACTCGAATCACATCTCATCTCAAAGTAATTTTTCGCTCGAATTGCATCAAAACATTAATTGTTAACCAATTTTTATAATAAACCAAATGTTAAACCAATTATTTAATTATTTATTTAATATAATTTTAATTCACTTTAATCTCATTTTTGTATTTTTCGGTACAAATTAAGTGTTTTATTAATAATTTTAATAAAAATGATTATAAGAATTAAATGTTTAAGTCTTACCTTTTGATCGTTTGTTGACATAATTGACTCAATTTTGAGAATTCATTTCAATTATTAGTTTTAAATTTAAATGTTTTTAATTAATATTTTTTAAAATTTTAATTTCAGTGAAATATTGATTCAAATATTGAATTAAGAGTCAGTTCTCTCTATAAGACAATAGTTATCTCAACGAATGGATCACAAGAAAAGTGTTTTGTTTGTCAGTCACTCATTATTTTGAGGCCATTTTTCACTGAAATGAGTCCTCAATTCATGCATTTATAGCGCAAAGACTTAAAGATTTATTTTTAAATAAATCTTAAATTTAATTAAGTTTTTCTCAATAAATGACTTAAACGTTAAAATTGTTTTATTTTAAATCTTTTGAAATAAGTATTTCTTTAATAAATTGAATAAAATATAATTTTATTGTCATTTATTTATTGCTTTCATTTCTTCACAAAAATACAATTTTGTGCCAAAAATCTGATCGTTTTGACCACAAAAAGAAATTTTGACAGAAATTGTTTTATTTGTTTTGTTTTTTAACAGAAATGCATTTCATTTAATTGTAATATAAATGTATTTTGTTATCAATCGCTACAAATGTTTTAATTTTTATAATTTAAAAATGAAATCAAAATTTGATTTCAAATACAATAATAAATTGTTTGGAATTTTTTTATTTATTAAAATTCAATGAAAAGAGTCTTCAAAAGACTTATCGAAGAAATGATTTAAAAGTTCGACAAAAGATGTCACAAATGTATCCAAAGTCAATGTTTGAAAAAAAAGTAGTCAAACAAATATATCGTTACAAAAATAGTGAGTGAATGGACTACAAATGCTTGAAATGGAATCAATGAAAGAATTAAAAGGACGTAATATTTGTTTGAAACGATTATAACAAAACATGTGTTTCTTTTCTGTTTAAATCATTTATTTATTGAGTTTTTAGTTATTTAATTGTTATTAAATTATGGATTGTTTTGAAGATATTATTAAAACGAACCATAATTTCGATAAAACACTTCAGACAACTATAAGTCGTTTTACTAAAACAAGTGATTCAACGATTTTAATAAGTGAGAGCCCGAACTTTGCGGCCAATTATAGCACTAAAAATGGTTTGATTCCAATGAGAAGTTGGGTTTTCTCACATTTAAATGGTTTGTCGTCTCCTTTGTTCGTCGTAAGAGAGTCCACCAAAAATCAATTTATTTATGCGATTCAAGAGCCAAACCTATTGACGAAATGGTGTTTCGATAACCAAAACCGAATGGCCAAACATTTATTTACCACAAAAATAATTGGTTCCATCACTTTGGGATTAAATACGATTATTGTCTTTATTAATGGTTTTTGTCAATCAATTTCTAACGCAATTAAAACTAAAGACGAGGAAAAAGTTGGAGTCATAAACAAAAACGAATTCATTCATTTCATCGATGGGTTTCTCAATAAAACAAAAGACAATTTAATAATTTATTTAATCACCAAAAATAATAAATCGAAAGATAATATCATTGAATCGATTTATAAGTTAACTCTTTGTATTGAAACCGATTTGATTATCAAAACTGAGTGTCAAAAAGTGGTCAACCGATTGACTAATTGGTCACTTTGTCCCAAAACGGGTACTATTTTATCAGTTGTCTCTTCGGCTCAAAATTTGGTTATATTCACACTTAACGGCAAAACTGAAAACCAATTAATGACTTTAAATGAAAGCTCTTTAGATGTTATATACGGTATAAGTATAACAAACAGCGGAACCATTTGTATAATCGGCAAAACTAAAGACAAAAACTTTTCAATAGAATTATGGGAAATGAAATTCGGGTCACTTTTGGGTAAAATGACTCTTCCATACGAACCCCTTAACAACGATTCCAAAGTAATCGATGACATGGTTTTGATCGCCTGTTCTAAAGGACTTGTTTTGGTTCGATTCAAAACTCAAAGCATTTCGTTATCACAAATTGTCGGCAAAAATAAAAAGAAAGAATCAGTTTTGGACTCAGAATTAAATCGAGAATTGAATCAAATTTGTGTTGACTTGAATTCTGATAAACCAATCGATGAAATTAGCGAAACGTTTACAGATATTATTCGTCAAATCAGCAGTAATTTACCGGAAGATATTATTCTTAAGCTTTTATTAATTACTTCACAAAAATTAAGAGAAAGTGAGACAAAGAGTTCATCATTAAAATCATTTTTTCAAAAATTAGTTTCGCTTCCATTTAATGAATTATTTATGATTTCAAAACTAAAATCAATGGATTTAAAGTTTCCACAAATTCTTTCATTATTGCAATCATTGGTCCAAATGTTTCCGACAAATAACAGTGCAATCATTGACTGGATTTCTATTATTATAGACTCATATCTGAATCTTTTTATAATGAATCCAAACCAAGAATTCATTGAACTAATCCAACAAATTCTTCTCAAAATTAATAATTTCTCTCAATTTTGTGAAGAATTAGAAAAAGTAAAAACTCTTTTCGATATAATTTTAACGAATAAAAGTAATCCATTAAAAGAAATTGAGGGAAATGTCTCAAAAGTAAAGGGACAGTACTCTATTGAATTATTGAGGTTTTGATTCTTTAATTTGTAAACAAATTGAAAATAAATTCATTTTAAAAATTCATTAAAAGACTATTTTTTCTTTGCTGAGAGTCCGGCGCCGGCATTGAATTTAAAAAGAATGATATCTCCGTCTTCGACGACATAATTCCTTCCCTGTTGTCTATACTTTCCGGCAGACTATAAGACAAAAGTCATTATAATTAGTAATGGAATGGAGTCATACTTTGCAGGCGTTTTCGGAACCCTCTTCTTTGAAATCATCAAATTTCATGACTTCAGCCATAATGAAACCCTTTTCGAAGTCTGTGTGTATACGTCCGGCCGCCTGCGGGGCTTTCGTCCCCTTCTGTTTATAAATATATAGTTTATATCATTTCTTTTCTTATCTATATTTTTGACAAAATTATTGAATACTTGTATAGTCCAGGCTTTGACCTCATCCTTTCCCGCAGTGAAAAAGTATTGCAATTGTAATGCTTTATATCCTGTTGTTATAATTCTGTCCAAAGCGCTGATAGATATCCCAAAATAAAATCATGAAATGAAATGAAAAATATTATAATAAAAATCAAATAATAGATTATCGAAGAAAAGCCATTCAAACAATTCGACAAAATTGTTGTGAAAACGATAAATATTTGGGGAAATCTTATCACATATTCACGTCTTTATATATAATAATATATTTTAAAACATAAATAATTATATATTGTGTTTGAATTTCAGTTTTAAATATAAGTTTAAATAGAATTCAATAAACAATTTTAAATCAATAAAAATCAGTGAAGAACTGACACAAAGAAAAAACAAAAATAAATTCTAGTTTTTAGACAAAAATATATTTTTAAAAAATCGTAAAAGAAATGCGAAATAAAAGAGTGATAAATAAATTACTTATTTTTAGATCACGTTTTCGATCAAATAAACGATTGCATCAAAAAAAACGAATAAAACTAATCAAATGTTATGAAAGTTTGAAAGTGATTTAAAATCCCAAAAATCCATAGAAACTGAACTCGAAGTGAAACTAAGCCTTAATTATAGGGTAAGACTTGAAAAGAGCAGTAAATCACAGGTCCGTCAGAGCCCGTCGTTGGCGGAAACGAAGTCAGAAATGTATCGATCGTTCAAATAAAGCATTAGATTAACGTCAGAAAATCGGTAAAAAGCAATTCGCAACACAACTAAAGCTACCGAAAGAACTCTTTTTTGTTGAAACCACTTATCGGATATTTCACGACTCAAAGAGTTCTGGAATTTCTTCTTTCGATTCTTTAATTATCACAAACAGTGGAACGTCTGAGCGGTCAAGAAGTGATGATTACAGACTTAATCATAAAGCAGTTCCACTATAATTATCGATAAAACATTCATTCTTTATTTGGAGGGAAGTTAGTGCTAAGGGATGTCAGAGTGAGGGCGTTAGACATTTGCTCTTTTGTTTTGCTATAAAATCACAACTCTTTGTCGACGATAACCAAATTTTATAGAAAAAAAGTAATTCTAATTCTTAAAGCATTTGCGGTTCTTTTGAATGAATAAAAAGCTCTTCCAGTGGTTAACCGGAGTTTGATTTAAGACAGTTTAGGACAGAAAATGCATTTTCACAGAATCTTTACTTAAAAATAAGTCAAACAAAGTTAAGATCAGTACTAGAATTTCATCGCATTTAAGTTGAAATTTGACAAAAGAAAAGCAAAGAAGGCATTGATTTCAACAAAATTACTAAAACTGAATGACAACCGTTTATAATAGAGTTAAGTTTGGATAATACAGAGATTAGGCGGTCATCTCTTTTCACTTAATCTTTTGAACCAACAGTTAAATGAGTAAAGCTTTCGAGGCTTACGATCGTATTATCTTCTGTCAGTGTTTATGAATGAAAGTAGGGATCAGACAATGATATGCAGCGTTTGCTTCAATAATAGGTTTAGGGATTAGTTTACAATTCACTGAAAATGTAACTCTACTGACATAGAATTTACGAAATCACTGAACAAAATATACTTATTATACATACTTTCCATTTAATAAAGTGTGAAATACATAACATGTGTTGTGTTTATGCAAATGAGTATAAATGAACGGCAAAACTGAATATTTGGGATAAAGTTCTCAAAACTCATATAAAATATAGTTTTTGTCAAAATTTACAAAATTCTTAATACCTTTGAGTCTTATTTTCTTCAAGAAATCGTTGTTTGTCTTCAGGATTCATAGAAAGCAAATTATTTTCAAGGATACCACTGAATGGTATAACAGCAGCGCCGGTATCGTTAGTGTCAATCCATTCCTTCATTTTGCTGAGCCTTTAGAAAACGAATATTTGTATTATAAAACAAAGTAATGTTTGCTTCAAATGACTCATTGGTCGACACTTTGACCCCTAAAAGAGAGTAGAGTTGACACTCATTAGAAGCTCATTATTTGGAAACATGACTCGGAATGTAGTGCCGGTCATATACTAAACAATATTAAGGTTCAGATAACAAAAGGTTTGTTTAATACCCGAAGGAGTTCTCCAATGACTGAAACATAGATTCATTAGAGAATATGATTGCAATCAATGAATGAGCAGATGTTTGGCTCTACTCTTATGTCAACTCAAAACGGGTTATGAAACTAATCGAATATAATTAATCTAATAATAGAGGAAATCAAATACTAATAATTTTAATGACTGACCACTTGTTCTTTTTGCGAATGTAATCCTTATCTGACAAATTAATCAAATATATCATTGGCTTTGATGTTAGGAACAAATGTTTGTTTAAGACTTCGATCTGGAAAAAAGTTTATTATCGTTCAGATTATTAACCATTTTATTGAATGTTTGGACAAAGAGAAGCCATTCATCTAAAGAATAAAATCAAAAACTTTATGATTGTATTTACAATTTTAAGCCATTGTTTTCATAATTTGCTCTAAAATTGGAGCCAATTCTTTGTCCAAATTTGAAGGAAAGTATTTAGACAAACCTCAGCTAAATTCCATTCACCAAATCTAATGTGTTTCTTCTCATCGACTAACAAATGCTTTATTTTCACTAAAATATCCTTCAATTATCAAAAAAAATTGTATTAAATGTATGTAATATTAGTGAATGTCTAACATATTCTGTTTTATCTTTTTTGTCTCCTCTGAGAACAGTTTTTCCGAGTTTGTCGACGAGTGCCAATAGTTGTTCCTCATCTTTAAGCCTCAATTCTTCGTTTATGATTTCAATATCTCTGACAGGATTGACGTCCCCCTCGACATGAGTCACATTTTCGTCTTCAAAAGCTCCTATCAATAAGTAATTGAATTCCAGTTTCAGATAAAAGTGTTTATTATTTTAAAAGAACTCAAAATATGTGTAAACAAAGTAATGAAAATCGGATGCAATTAATCGATACAATTAACAAAAATAGTTAAAACCTTTGGATGACTGTAATTATTGTACGCTTTTGGCAACACTTATAATATTGAGTTCGATATAATTTAATACACCCTCTGCTGCCTTCCAGTCCTAATCTGACAGAACCTATAATTTCGTGAGCGGACAGTAAGAGATGGATGACATCCAGTTATAAGAGTGGATCGCATCGAACGCAGAAGAGAGCAATCATTTGTTATACTCTACTCTAATCTCATTTTCTGAACGTTTGCTTTCAAAGATGTTTTTCGATAAGTAGTGGTAAGTAATGGTGGCATACATTCGGCGGCAAACTTTTTATGACTGACTGCCTAAACATGAAATTTCGTTGCCTTAACTCTCTTCCAATTTCTTCTAAAAAAAATTTCTTTCAAAGTTTGAAACCAGACTTTGACTCAACTGAACGCAATTCTCATTTTTCTCGGATACCTGACTCCACCCATATCTACATATTTTCATTTAAAACAATCAAACATAACAGACATCACTGGCCATCATTTGTCTGAGCCGCCACCACCACTACTACCACTACCACTACCACTACCAAGGTCATTCTTTCCTCAAAATACTAACTATCAAAATGTTTTCAAACGGGAATATCCAAAACCATATAACAAATACTTATATTCAAATTGAAAATAAAAATAAACAAAAAGAAAAGCTTTAAATCTCTAATAAATAAGTATTTAATAACAAAAAATTAAGTTTAGTTGAGATTCGGTTTACTTTAAACTAATTGAATACATTTTGTTGAGTTACAAATCAGTCAAATAAAGTAAAAGTGTTCTCAAACTAATTTCTGTCAGAAAAAGTGTTTAAAAGTGTTTCAGAGAAGGGCTGTTCAGTCGCTTCAATCGAAGCAGATTTTATTTTGGCACAAATATCGAGTAATTATTAAATAAATCTTTAAACCTGTCGACTCCCTATAGTGAGAGGTGGTTCTGGTCGGCCTCAACTCCAATATCTATGATATTTTGAATTATATTTGAGCCAATATTGACTATTATTGCCTCCAATTTGACTCAACGCCACAAAAATGAATTCAAAACTTATATTTCATATTCCGATAAAATTTGTGAAATTGTTTTACAATTTAATAGAATTAAATAATAGTTGTATTGAAAAATAATTATAAAACATTTAATTAAATCAAAATAACAAAAGAAAAACTTACGACACAAATGAAAGATTGCATCGCAAGCCTTTATATGTGAGAGAAAAGCGTTTCCGAGACCCTGTCCTTCACTGGCACCTTTGACCAGTCCCGCGATGTCCACTACATTGAGAAATGCCGGAACTTTGCTGTTTTGCAAAACAATAATTTTAATTAATTTTGTTAAAAAAGAATATATTCTATGATTGGTTTGTAGTGTTTTTAGTGTTTCATAATATTTATTTTGAGGCAAAACTTTTGAGTTTTTAGTTCAAAGACTATTAGACTCACAAAAAAACAGCGAAAACTTGGAATACTATTTTATAAAATGTAATTTTGGTGAAACGAGTCTATCATTTATTATTAAAGTCAAAGAATTTTAAACGTTTTCTTGAGTGGAGGAAAACAAACTTTTTTCAGCCAAACCCAAATTGAGAGTCTGAGCCAAAAGCCAGACTCAAGAGGTCTTATAATAAATAATTATTTGACACTTTAGGAGAAAACTGAAGCAATTGGAGACCGCATTCGTTTGGATATAATTAAAGTATACCATTTCTAACACATTATAACAATTAGTCGTTAACTCAAAACCATTGATTGAAAACAAAAAAATTTGTCCAAAACTAAAATTAATCGATAAAATGACAGCTAATCAAAAGAATACACAACTTTTGCGCTAAAAATAATTAAACAAAATTTCAATAATAAAATGATTGCAGTCTTAAACAAAAATTGAAACCTTAGAACGAAATTATAGTTTGCGTTAGAATTAAACATTAATATCCTTTTCTATTATATAATTGGATAATACGATGAGAACAAAGTTGTAAGAGCACACTATCGCTCAACTTTCAAAAACAGGTCTAGTCTTAAGGGTGACCAGACTTTCAACGATAAGCAAGAATTATATTCAATTCATATCAGTTATGGCACGAAAAGACCAAAAATAATAGTTATAAACAAATAATGAGAGACAAATAAAACTCTAATTTTCGCACTTTTTTTTAATAAAATATAATTAAAAATTATTTTTTATTTAATATTAGTTTTTATTATTTTGAAATCTGATTAATAAATAAAATGATAGTAACTATGAGTTGTTTCAGGTATGGGTCCAAAACAGGTCATTATTAAATTAGAGATCATTTATAATACAAAAACATGTTTAATGATGTTTAGCTCATAATAGGAACACAAAAACTTATGCAAAATATGATGTATCGGATGTTTAGGAGATTTTCAGTTTCGATATTTTATAAAATGAGAGACAAATGTCGAAGAAGTGATTTATTATTCGAACACTAATATGGATGACCTCTATTTGGCGAATATAGCAATACATCGATTGACAACTTTTACATTTGTTTGTGATTATTAGCGCACATTTACTCAATAGTATATAAAATACTGAAATTCAAAGTAAATTAGCAGTAAAAGTGAGCTAACATTCCTGGTTAACATTCTTTCCTTAAAACAGAGTTCTTCAATGGAATCGACTGAAGTGCGGTTTTCAAAATAATCGGACACAACTAAAAAAGCGGAGGAGAGGATGAGAGGCACTCTATTATTGTTAAGCCAACGGGGGTTTAGTTTAGTCAGCAATAAATTGTGTAAAAATTTAAATTAACAACAGTTCAGCTCTGGTTTGTTGTCGATACCGGACTCAAGTAAAAGTTATCAGTGCTGTAATGACAGCCATTAATTACAAGTTAATAGATGTTAAGCAATTAATATACCAACGAATTTGGGCAAAAGTGACAGAAGAATGAGTAAAAAAAGGCAAATAAAAAATAGAAGCGAAAGCTTTGAAAATCGTCGACACGATCGCAACCAAACCAGTCGTTAATCATTAGGGCTTCAAATCTTTTGTTTTAATTGCAAACTCTTATAACGAATAGACTATAGACTAAAGTCACGACCAGAGAATGAGAATCACGACTGCAAAACAGCTGCCAATGAGTGCAGTGATCATCACTTATTACAAGTTATGTCGATTCCACACTTTTATTGACAAAACTTTTTAAAAACGCATTTTTGTTATAATTATGTTATACTTTGCTATACTTGTGTTATACTTATGGATTCAACTATTTTCTAAACTATTTATAATAAATGAATAAATAAATGAATGGATACCATACCATACCTGAGTGGTTCGAAGTATTTACATAAATAGTCGAATCGGGAATCGGGTACTGGAACTCGACGTAACTACAAAATTCAATATTTTTACATTAAATTTATTTTGATTTTTAATTATTTAAACAAAATAAATATATTTAAAATAAAAGTATTTAAACTATTTGTAAGATTGAGTTAATTATTGAGTTAATCATAATTAAAGAGAATAAATGTTAAGTATATTTAATGAGTCAATACTTATATAAGTGTTGAGCACTTAATATAATTTTGTTTTGATCTCAACTAAATTCAAGGAAATCCACTGATATTTTGGAGCAATTATTTTCAATTTTAGAAAAGATTTTCTGAGAATAATTAAAATCAAATTACGTTCTCAAGAAAAATAAGACTAAAAGAGGAGAGAAGAGAGGGAACACTCAATGTATGTTCACTTATTTGAAGTAATGCTTTTAACAGACCTTAGTTTGAGCCGAGAAGAGGACAAAAACGCTACTCAAACCTCAAACTCAAGGTTAGACCAATTATTAGAGTGAATACTCACTCAATACTCAGTAAACACTGACTTCACTTACAAATCAATTCTCACAAATTCTTTAAATGATTTTCAAATTAAAATCACTTTTGAAATAAGCGCTCATTTTATCGAAAACCGTTCAAACAATACGTTTTATAAAAAAGATGTCAACTATTCTTAAGCCCTTTGTTTAGTTAAATAATTATTACTCTTTTAATTGAATAGATTTATATATATATATTGCATAATATATAACTATAAATATATGACAGAAGAGATACTTATTTTCATTTGGATCTATTGTACAAAAGGGAAAGTTTTCAGCCGAGGCTTCACTCGATGTCAAAACATTGAAAAATGTAGACTTTCTGTGGGATGAGTAACGGTTCCAGTGATTCAAATGAGTAGTTGTCATATAGTGATATAGTGGTGATATAGTGGTCACACATATGACATATGAGAGAAGACATACCCGACATTAGGGACGCCAACGATTCCCACTTTTAAATTCGTTGATATTCGGCCCAAAAGTATTGTTTTTTCGCCTTCTTTTGAGTCCTTTTTCGGAGGCATTGCGTCCAACAAGAGATCAATTGAGTGATAAAATTAAATTCTTTACAAAATTTAATAAAAATTAAATTATTATATAAATAAAATACAATTTGTTTACAATTGAGCCGCAAATATGGCTGACTTTAGAGACCACGAGGACTGAAATATCGGGTTTTGGTGTCGCGCATGCGTTCAATACTTTATTCATTTGAGACAATTTTTGGGCGCATTTTGTCAACACTTTGTAATAAAAGTCTTACAAAAGTCTTACAATAATTTAAGAATTATTCTTAAAAGCCTTAAAAGGTTTTAACTTTAAAGAACTTAATTTATTCTTAAAAAGTTTTAAAAATTTAAAGTTTAAAAATGATTATCCCTTTAATGTTCTTTAATACCTTTTAATAGCTTTTAATACCCTTTAATACCTTAATATTTCTTTTATAAATGCTTTTATTAATACTTCAAAATTCTAAAGTTCTTAAAAAATAATTGTAATTAAAATTAACAGTAATTTCATTAAATTAGTTTTAAAGCAAAGAATTATTCTTTAATTTTTAAGGATTTAAAAAAAATTCTTTAATTTTGGTAATTAATTATAAATTTATGTTAATTTAAAATATATTTTGAAAAACATTTTGTAAAAAATGTTAAATTCTTATCCATCGGTTAATTCGAGGAATAGAAAGACTTTAAAAGTTTTAGAAGTTTTAGTTTATCATAAATTTGATCAAAGATGAGATCATAGACCTGATCAGAGGTGCGACTTCTTATTTGGCTGTTTTGCTAACATAATTGGAAGTGCTTGTAATGAAGATAAATATGTCTTTGGGCACTTTGGGCACAACAATTTGCATGATAAAACAGCGCCATTGGTTGGTATTAGATCGCATCACAAGTCAGCCTTCAATATAAATATACTAAGGACTGACTGTCTGTATATTAGCTAAGTTTACATATATTGAGGCACAGCATAAGAGTATAACATTTATTTGTAATTTTGGTAGTATTTGCAGAGATATCCGTTACTATTGCAGGTGTTCTCAGGGGTCGGACCACAGACTCGTAGAAAACACTGTCTTATGAATGCTGTCATCCGGAAAACGGGTGGGACTTAAAGTCTATGAGCACTACAACACTGCTAACACTCGACTAAAATGTGCGCATTTCGTACTCTTTTTATATCAATTGATGTTAACTTAAGAAAAGATTTGAAGTCATCTTTAGTTAAATAATGTGTTCTTCAACTTATTCTTAAAAGAATTGATTTATTGCCATTTATTGCCATTTATTACCATTTATACCATTTCTATGACTCTTTCCTCTTATGTGTAATGATTTGTGTAATAAAATTCTATTCAATTGTTTCATTCATTCAATCAAATGTTTGGTCTGTTTTGTGGACTATAAACAATTGACGAAACATTTTTGAAGTTAATGTTCGTAATTATTGCTACTAATGAGACAATTAAAGCATTTACTAAATTAAATAGTCTTCACTCAAAAAGTTATGAGTTCTGGACTTTTAATAATACATTCAATAGTAAAGCATTGGAGTCGTCATTAACTGACGGAAGCAATATCTGAGTCCACAATTTAATTAAACCATTTGTTGTAAACTATTTTCAATTACTTTAATCACTTAAAAGTAGTCATTCAGTCATTCACGCAAACAAACACTTCTTTGTGTGACTCAAGTGTTTTGTGTCGGAACTAAAATTCTGTAACAGAATTGTCTCAATCTTTCAATATTTGCTCGAATGTAACGTTTCATTGGATTTTTAAAAATGCAGGTATGAATCAATTATATTCATTTCACTTTAAAGTCTAAACTACTCTTCAAACAATTTCACACAATTTCTTAAAATAACTCTTTTGTCTAAAAGTTGTCTAAAAGTTCAAAGAATTTCATTGAAAATGAAATCAAAATTCAAAATTTCATAAATGATTAATAGATGTGACGCCAATTATTTAAGACTTTTAGTAGAAATGGTCCGCAAATTCTAAATGAAAGTCATCACTAAATAGCAGTCATACCAATGAATGCGATCTCTCTCTCCATTCCTATAATTGGGTTTAATTTGTGTGTTAACCAGTTTTTAGACAAAATAATTAATCGACGATATATTTAAATATTCATTTTTTAAATTTAGTGGTAAAGCCTTCAGGTATTGAATCACGAGTCTCTTCAAATGTCATATAATGAAACGGTGTGTTGACCATGAACATATAATGAACATACCATGAACATATTTTTAACATTATTTTACATTAATATTATTCAAATGTCATTTTTCATCGACTTTTTAATTGTTTACTTTATTTTACACTTTTATGTAATTATTAGAAGAGATGAGAAAAATCTGATTCTAAAGAAGATTTCATGAATGAGTTAAAAGTGTGACAACACTAAACAATACAATGTAAATGTTGTTTGCAATATGCAGTCAATGTCTCCTTTACTCATTTCACTAATAATTATCATTAAGACTAATAATTATAATATAATAAATTCATTTAATTATTAATATTTATATTATTATTATTTTAAAATTATGACCCCTTTTAATATGATTTGCTTTTTTTTTATTAAAAATTGGGTGCAGTAATAGTTTGAAATTATTAAATATTATCATTTGATAGACTATTACTCATTTTTGTTGAGAATATAAATTTAATTCTTTTAAAATACAACTTTTATTTTCGAGTTATTCTTTAGTTTAATATTAATAATAATATTTCATTCGATTCACTATTTTTTATGAAATCAAAACCATTAAAATAAATTAAAATAAGAGTCAATTTAATAACAGATTAAATTACATTTTCATATGTTTTATAAATAGTTTTGACACTATTTTCTTGTCTTAGAAGTCAATAAAAGCTAGGAAACTAATTAATCAAGGCAATTAATTGCTCACACCTTTATTTTGATGCCATATTCTCGATATGTAATCCTATAATTTAGTTGAAAACATATAATAAAAGAGAGTTAAATAAACTGTTTTTATTTGAAAATTCAGAGCTCTTAATAAATATGTATAATTAGATTCATTTTATTTCTTTTGGTGATCATTTAGTTATATTGGACACTAAATTGAACTAGAACAAAAAAGAGTACAAAACGGAGCTGTAATAGAGTCACTGATTTGAGTCATTTTAAAAATATTTTAATTTGAAGGTTGAATGAAATGAATGCAATCAAATCAATTCACACTCTTTTGAAAATTGTTTTCTTATTTTTTTTAATTATAATTTTTAGTATCAAATTATTTAAATTATAAACTCATTGGAAGCGAAAAAGTGAGTGAATTTAAAGATAAATTGAGCCATTATTTCCATTATTGCCATTATTTTTAAATTAAGGCATTCATTCGAGAATTATTCCCTAATATAGCCATAGAGACAAAGTGTATGTCATGTTTCCTGTTCTCAAGAAAAGCTTTTTGTCTGAATTTTGTTTCTCCAAATAATTGAATAATAGTTAGTTTAGCGTCGATTCAAATCTCTAATTAGAAATATCTTCGTTTTGTTAATTATAACTTTTATTTCACCCCATTTTCATTGATTTTCATCATTAACTCCACTTTTTTCATAGTCTATCGATTGTGTCTAATCTTTTGCTAAACTATTTTTAATTATCAAAAATTACTTTTAATACTAATTTATTATCTAAACATTATTCAAATGTTTATTCAAATATTATTAATATTTGTTTACCAATAAATTATATTCTAATTATTATAATATTTGAACTAGCTGCTTTTCTTTCACTAAATCTTATATTTATTAAAGTAACAAGTATAAATTTTATTTACTATATAAATATATAGACCACAATATTCATATAAAATAGTGAACAACGAATCCCAAATGAATTTGAGTTTATTCACAATTCTGGGAATTTTTCAGAATTCCTTTGTTTACTCTTGGATTACATCATCTCTTTGTGAGATGAGTTGATAAAAGATTGAAATTCATTAAATCAAAATTATTAAAATTAATTCATAAAATGAATGGAAATAATTCTCTTTTGAAAATTTCGACCCCAAAAGAGTCCATAATTTTGAAAACAAATGCAAAAATAACTTAAAGACAATTTAAGGAATTATTTCTTTAATTCAATTGTTTGCAAATCATATGAAATATAAAAAATGCTTCAAAAAAATTAAGTATTTATTCAGAGCGCAAACAACAAAAGAGTGTTAAAAGTAAAACTTCTTTAATATAATGGCCATAAAATTACATAAATACGAGACATAACTTATAAACTGATTTAAATTTCTAATTTAGTTTCATATAAAAACTGATTCTTTCTTTGATATATATGTAGTGTTCAAAAATTAGTTGAAATTAATCACGAATGTGAACATCGATTATGATTATAAATCCGGGTATTATAGTAAAAGTTAGCGGCTTTCACTTCATATAAAAAAGTAAAGCCGTGATAAACGAGCAATTCTTGCGTTTATCAGCGTTTGAGAGACCATTTTATTGAATGCAGTCTCTCCTCTATCTCTCTCTTTCTCTCTCTCTCTCTCTCTCTCTCTCTCTCTCTGTTTGTGCTCTGGGCTATGATTTTGTTATATACACTCAATCGCCGCGTTTTAATAGTTTTGATCTTTATATTCATCATCTGATCCTCTTTTGTACAATATCTTGATTTGATTATCATTGCAAATGTACAAGACCATATTTAAACTTTAAAATATGGGCGGCTATTATTACTTTTTTTGTCTGAAACAAAATTACTATAAACTATAAACACACCCATATATATATAAAATGATGGCTCGCTTTAAATGAAAGCAATGATTAAATACTTCCTCGCATTAAATCTTATTTTTTACAATAATTTTTATTTGCCTTTAAGTGTAAATAATATTCTTTAAATTAAACTTAATATTGAAGGCATGAAAGCATTGAAGGGACTGAAGGCCCGCATCATTTCATTCAATGGACTCAATCTTTCAAATGAGACCATTTTTCGTCACCTGCTCTCTAAGAGGTCCCTCCATTTCACGTAACAGATTGTAAATAGTACTCATTATTTAATTTTCTTAATTCAGACTAATTTCTGTAATTTGATTCACTTATTTATGATTTCATTGTGTGAACTCTGCTTTTCTCACACTTTTTATTCTGTCTATGAATTAACTGACGATTTGAGATATTATTCTAAACTAAATATTTTACACTATTCAGGAAGAATGAGAGAGAATGAGAGAGAG
>JAQFZM010000731.1:0-25992 GCA_034695785.1 Galumna obvia | reverse complement strand
ATTTCTAAAATATCATTTCTATTGAAATACATTTTATTGTAAAACATTTCATTTTTTGTTGAATTACTTTAATTTTTCGAATAAAAAATGATTTTTTAAATTAAAATTATAAAAACTTATTAAACTAATTAAAAAAATTTATTAAAAATTAATAATTTTTAATTATTTATTTGTTTCTCATTTATCACTAAAAGATATAAAAAGATTTTATCTCATCATATAATCGGACACAATTTCAAAAGAATTTTTCTTTGTTTTTGTGTTCACTACAAATTAGAAATTATTTAGAACCTAGAATTATCATTTCAATAGATTTGACCAAGGATATTGATAATAATTAAGAAATTACTTTTGGAAAGACTATTCATTCACATTAAAGATATTTCATTCATTTTAAAATTAATTCATTTATGGATTAATAGAAGTAAAATATTTTTCATATTTTCATTAAACAATCAAGATGTTCTAAATGTTTTAGGTATCAATCAAAGTGTTTTAAAATTGAAAGTAATCTCCCCTTATAATATTATTTTAAATAAATTGGTTTAAAATAAATAGTTCTACAATTAGTTTGTGGTATAAACACAAACGCGACAAATCCTCAATGTATTTGAAAACCTCGATAGATCTAATGCCCTTAGTTAATCCTAGAGATATTTTTTCCCAGAGGAGTATTCCATAACCCCCCCCCCCCTTTGGCCATCTCTGGCGATAACCCTTTGATGTCATTAAAAAAATATAAGTTGTCTTAAAATTAATTGATTGAAACCAAAAAAATACTCTTCTATTAAAAATAGTTATTATTAGAGTCTATTAAAAAAATATCAGTTCTTTTAGAAATAAATAATGAAATTCCTCTTCAAATGGTATTAATGCGTGGATTAATTGATTAGACATTTAAGACAATCTTTTGCTATATATTTGATAAAAAGATAGATTTATTTAATCACTTTTTGATGTCATATCAAATTAAAAATAACTAAATATACAAAAATTCTACACTTCTATAGACAAGTCTTTCAAAATAATATTTTATTAAATAAAGGAATTAATCTTAAGTCACATTTGATTAATTAAATGTTTTATTAGACATATCTTTGACATCAATGCCAACAATAATCGCATTTTAGACTCAAAGGATTACTTCATTTGTCAATAATTTATTGGCAATAAATTAATTTAATGTTAATTTTACTTTAATTAAAAGTTTAAAATAATAAAATTCTTATTAATTTACGATGAGATTCAACTCAATAAAGTTAGTTTTATCTTATATTGTATCAAGATGAAATATAAATTCAGTTCAATAAAGACAAAGAAATGTTAAATGAATCACATTTATAAAGATATATTGGATTAATGAGCAAGGTGTATGTAGGTGTATGTAGGTATAAGTAGGTATAAGTAGGTAGAACATAATTTTTCGTTTAAGTAATATTTGAAACAAACTTTTAATAATATTTGATTTGAAACAGTTTTGAAAGTATGTATTGAATAGTTTGAGAAGTTTTAAATGGTTAACAAATGAGGGAAAACCATAAATTAATAATAAAAGTCATGAAAAATGACATTTATATTATGAGTTTATTTAACATTAACAGTGTTTTCAAGCATTTATATTATCGATAGATTGAAATCTATTAAAAAACTAATATTGCATTTATAGCGGTATTAAAATATTAGGATATCTATTGAAGAAACAAACATATCATATATGAGGGCCTGAATTCAAAATCATTGATATTAAGAGCTTTTATTATAATAAACAAAAGAAATGCTTAAATAATAATGTGGTGGAAGACAAGCCATAGATAATATTATTATAGTAACCAATGGATACATTTTTTATATACAGCTTTTGATAAGTTTTCTCAAACTCTGTTAGTCTGAAGAACTCCAAAATTAATGAACAGAAAAAGATTAGTCTCACAGACAAGAGTTGACTCCAAGAGTTGACTCCAGTGCTGTTCCAGAAAATAATTGAATTAGAAGTGAGGACTGGAGTGTTGTTTGTGATAATTGCAAGAATATGTCATTCCTTCAAATATGCTATTGATTTGTAATAATAAGCAGTTATTCTGTTTCTGTTGAATATAAATATAAAGCGAGTATTTGAGCGATAATTTTCATCCGAAACGTTCTAAAAGTGAAAAATTCTTGTGATCTCTAAAATGTGCTAAAAGTTTATGAGACCTTTTGTTGACACTATATTTAACTTTAAAATAAAAGGTAATAATAAAACTAACTCTACATCGATGTGTTGCAAAGCTAGAAAAGAGACCAGGTTTAACTAATTTATTGGAGTTGTTGGTAGTGCTTGTAATGGTTGGACCCTTACTCCGGTCAACGCCTAACGTCTATTCACACTCAACCGCTAAATAAAAGCGAGAATTTCACGACTCATTGCTTTTAGTTAGCAATTGTTTTATTCATTAAGCTTTTAATGTCGACTCAAAACTATTTAATTTTAATGAAAATTAAAAACCAAACATTTTCTCGATTTTGTCGATTGATTTTCAAAATTCTTCGACTATTTTTTGATTCTCAAAAGCATTAAATCAATTTAAATGAACATTAATTTTAAA
This sequence comes from Galumna obvia, assembly GCA_034695785.1. Taxonomy (NCBI): domain Eukaryota; kingdom Metazoa; phylum Arthropoda; class Arachnida; order Sarcoptiformes; family Galumnidae; genus Galumna; species Galumna obvia. Next base: position 23,407 of record JAQFZM010000731.1, on the reverse strand, counting down.
GCATTTATTAATGACTTTTTCTACGAAGCATTTACTTTGTGTTGGGTCTCATATTTAAAGTAATGGAAAAGCATTTAATTTTGACTCTAATTTGGATAACATTAGAGATTTCGTGTCAAATAAGTTCAGCTCATTTGTGGTGAGTCTTGTTTTCTTGACTTTAAACACCCCCTATTGTTATGCCAAGTATTAGATTAATATAACAAACCAAACACTTATGAAAACTTTAGACAATCATTAAATGAAAGCATTTTGTTTTGTTTCCAAACGATAAAACACTTCAAGTCTTTATATAATTCAATTGAAGTCTAAATTATTTTATTTCAAAATAATTTCGTTTCAAATGAAGAGTTTTGATAACCAAAAACAATGTAATCACTCCTTCAGTATATTATTCAATGTTTTCCACTTAACGAACAAAAGACAAATTTATTCAATAAAATCAATGTTCTTAACTATCCCTTAACTATACCTTAACTATACCTTAACTATACTTCCATATATAGCCCGGGGATAAACTGATAATATTTCATAAGAAAATCTTTAAAAATAATTGTTTGACATAAAGCGGACAAAAATCTTAAAACTTTAAAGAAAAAGGATTTGAAAATCAGTTTTCTTTTGAAGTTTAAATAATTATTGATATTTAGGTTTAATTCATTTATAGGATTACATGGATTACATCATTTCTATAATCATTAATTGTAATATAATTGCTATAAATATATGAATAAAAGTCAATATAATATAATATAAGACTTTTTATCAAAAATATCTCAAAAAAGGAAATAATTTTGAGATATAAAAAATGCCGAAGAATTGAAACAAAAAAACACTCAAATCTTGAATAATGAATAAACTATTTATGACTTATTATTCAATTTGAAGTACTTGAGTGAGTGCTGACTCCACTGAGTAAATGACTGATACATAAAAAATGAATCACTGTTTGAATAATAGACATATTATTGCAATTAAATTCTGAAAATTCAGAATTAGATAAAAGTTGTCGACTAAAAGACACAGTAGTCTAATGTAGTCTAATGTAGTCTAATCGCACTTTTATTTCCGATTTCTTATCGCAATATAATATTAGAGTCAAACGAAAGTTAATTAAAAAAAACTATTTTCAGGCTTTGATTTAAGTAAAGAATTCAATCTATTTTTCTTAAGTGCAAAGAATAAAAACTTTATGACCGCTTCTATTGAAGAGGAGTACAGGAAAACAGTCATAAAGTCTGTGAATCAAACATTTTATGACTCAATTAAATTATCACAAAAACTCTTACCATTACTTATCAATCAATTCGATGAAAAATTAGCTAATCTTTACTTACATGAAATCATAGCTAAAAAGGGTTTCATTCTTTGGAGTTAAGAATAATAAAAAAAAGTAAGGTCAATTTATGTTATAATTACCATGCTGCAAATTTTATAATCGTGTATAATCTTTATTTTGAAATTATTTCTATTTTTATAACTTTTTGGTAAAAAATGAAATTGTTATCAGCAAAAGCTTCGATGAGAACCCTTTCGTTTTCAATATTTGAGTTAAACTATAAAACTTGAAAATTGTTATCTATAATTAAATGAATATTTAATTATTGTGTGCACACATTTCAGGGCAATGGGAAAGCAATTAGTTGTCGATCCGAACAGAATTTGTACGAAAGTAAAGCGACTTCGCGGCAAACAATCTATTCTTTGTAGAAATGATCCCGATTTCATCAAAAGGATTATATCGGGCGCTAAAATAGGAATTAATGAATGTCAGCATCAGTTTAGAGATAGAAAATGGAACTGTACTACAGCCAAACCCGCTATTCGTAAAGTCATTATAAGAGGTATTTTATTTTGAAAAAAGCAAAATAATTAAAAGACAATTTGATGGAACAGACACTCGTGAATCGGCTTTTGTTCATTCAATGACTTCGGCCGGAATTTTATTTCAAATATCGAGGGTTTGTATAAATGAATATAATTTATATTTATTTCTAAAATAAATTTTCATTAAAAAAAGGAATCAGTGGTCTGTTCTAAAAGTGAATTTGATTGGAGAGGTTGTACTGAAAATATTAATTATGGATATCGAAAGACCAAAGAATTTTTAGACGAAGGCTTTAAAAAGAGAAGTGATATCAAGAAATTGGTTTTAATGCATAATTACGAAGCGGGACGACTGGTTTGTTCACTATTTTATTACTTTATTTATATAATTGTTATTTCGTTTGATTGAAAAGGCGGTCAAAAATCATATGAGAAATGACTGTAAATGTCATGGAATGAGCGGTTCCTGTAGTTTCAAGACTTGTTGGACAAAACTTCCACATTTTAGAGATGTGGGGAACAGACTTAAGGAAAGGTTTGACGGCGCCATTAAAGTTATGGCCGGTAATGATGGCAAAGGTTTTATACCGGAGGGACAGACTATTAAACCGCCTGAAAAAGAGGATATCGTTTATTCTGAAGAGACGCCCGATTTTTGCGAACCAAATCCTCAAACGGGTTCGTTAGGAACCAGAGGAAGGATTTGTAATGAAAGCATTGGAACTGATGGCTGTGATCTCCTTTGTTGTGGTCGAGGATATACGACAACAGTTAGAGTTGAATACGAGAACTGTCGCTGCAAATTCAAGTGGTGCTGTTCTGTCACTTGTGATAAATGCAAAGTTAAGAAAAAAATTCATACCTGTCTTTAGGGTATAACCTATCGATTAAGTGTTCGATTAATACAATTTTGTAAATAGTGTTCATATTTTAGGCATTTAACTGATATTTGTTTAAATAATTTTTCTTTAATTTAAATTTGTTTTTAGAAGTCATTACTTTTGATAATTATTTAATCAAAATTAAAATATATTTATGAATCTATTTTTTTATTTATAATACGTTAACAATAATTTATAATAACTTATTATCTTTGAGTGATTTCTGAACCATTACTTAAGTCTCTTAAAGATTTTTTTATAACTAAAAGTCTAAAAAAGAGAAATCATTTGCCATTAATTTCGTAAAAAATTAAATTCATTTAAATTTAATAAATCGATGCATCGGTTTATTTATATGGACTAAAAAACTCATTAAAGAACTCACTGTAAGTAAAAATCATTTTTCTGTAATTTTGCTATAATTGCAATCAATTAATCATAAAATCTTTTAAAATAGTCTATTATTAATATTTCCAAAATATTCCAAATATTTTGAAAATACTAACTATTATTCACAAATAAAACTCATATTCATATTAAAACTGAACTCAAGTTTGATCGTTAGTAGACTCTTAGTTTGAGTCTCAACCTTAACCTCAACCATAACCCTATGGAGTTGTAAAACTCATTTGTAAATAAGGTTTGAGTTTGAACTCAAGCTTCGGCTCATTTTTGTTTTATTTAAAAATATGACTAAAAGTTTATTAGTTATCAAATAGTGTTTAAACAAAATAATAATTTAATAGTCGATTATAAATTTGAAAGTTAGGGGAAATGACCCTCTATTATGTGATTCGATCTTATTTTAAACTTGCAACTTGCAACCTATAGAAATTTACATAGACTCTAGGAATCCTCGAGGTCCTAGTTGCTAGAGTATATAGATAATAATTGAATGATAATTTTAAACTATAAAATATTATTTCATCTTTCATTTGAATTTGGAAATTGAGATGAAACCCACGCGAGGGCCCACTTTAGGTTTGTTAACATAAACTTTAAGGCTTTAGTCCACTGCTCTTCAGAATTAAATTGAATTCTTTAAAAGAAAAAAAAATATTTTAATAAAATTGAAAACAATTGGTTTTAAAAAACCCTATAAACTGTACCGAATTGAGTATTTGACCCCAGCATTACTGTCTTCGATATAATCCTTTTCCATTCTATTAATTAAAAAAATGTCAAAACAAATATTTGATTCAAACATTATCTGACTTATAGGGCAGAACAAAACCCGGGTCTTCTCTTTGAACTTCTTCTTTGAACTGTTGAAGACAGTCGAGGAATGCAACCATTGCGCCGTCAAATTTGTTGTTCCAAAAATAACGAATACCTCCCGAGGCGTAACTGAAATGATATTAAATTAGAGTTTAATTGAAATAATAAATATATTATAAAATACAGCGGAAGTTCTCTCGATCTGTCCTCTAATGACTCCAAAAACGAATGGTTTCCGTACGGAACGATTTTATATCGTTTGAAAGTAAAGTTGACTTTATTGGCCAAAGAGTGTAAAAGTAGCGCTGACTGACCCCACGCAGCGTTTATTTCTGGCCACTCAACCGGAATGGTTGGCAGTCGACCTAATCTAAAATTATTGATTGTACCAAAGGGTCCGCTGTGCCTAACCGTCCAAACAATGCAATTAATCCATTATTTTAAAGTTCATTCAATTACTGACCAGATATGAAACGTTGCGTTGAAGACATTAGTTCTCTTCAATTTGTCGAAAAGAGTCTGTGCGTAACGCAATTGATTGTCAACACTTTGTTGTTCGTCATCGCAGTTGAAGATACTATTTCTGACATTATTGTATTGATGCCAATACTTGTCTTCTTCGAGATTAAGTCTTTGCAATTCGAGTTTTTGTCGGTCGAGTTCTTCGTCGACTCGTAATTGTTGTTCGTTTACTTCTTTGAGTTCGAGTATTAATTGTTTTTCAATTACTTCCAATTCGTTTAGTTTTTCAGTCAATTCTTTTATTTCTGATTCGGTGACCATTTGATCCCCGCTTTGTTGTACTTGAATTGAATTGAGATAATCGGTATAGTCTTTACTTTCGTCTTCTAATTGTCTCAATTGATGGTCCATTTGGTCGATGACAAAGTCAGCACATTCTTCACATAATGGGTGGTCAACATCTGACTGATCAGATAATATGTCAAATAATTGTCGCAAACGTTTGATCTCTTGATTGAACTTTTGTTTATTAACGGAATTCGAAGACTCGGGTTTGGAGTCATTATTATCAGTAGTGGTTAAACCAATTTTGACAATCGATGGCGACAAAGAACTATTCGATTCTTCGATTACAATAAATCCGTTGCCGTTTGAATCACTTGTATTGGAAGCGATCGGAGGAATCATTTTATAGACCACATTCTTCTCTGGTTTCGATGAAAATGACTTCAATTCATTTCTCTTTGCGTTTGAATTAATTTCTGAATTTAATTCATTAATAATTTGGTCATCAATTGTATTAAGACTTGAATTGATTTTTAATGGTTGACAACATCTCTGACAACAAAATGAGACATCAATTAAACCAATTGTTTCGGACATTCCTTCAATTCTCGAATAGAAATTAACTTTTATTTAATTCTTAAAATAATTAAATCAATTAAATCCGTTGTCTTTTAAAAATTACAACAAATACTAATCAAAGAAATGAGTGGAAGAAATACTGATTCCCTTTAAAATTATTTATATAAACAAAACAAAAAATGTAAACAAAAGTGATTTAAAGTTAGGGGTCTTTCAATCATTACATTACAAAACTCTAATTGTATTTCAAAACTAAACAGAACTCGATTTTATTTTCCAAAAACTAATTTTATTTATTTTTACGAATTTTCTGAAATCTGGTATCGTTTGGATCGAAACCTCTGTGTTCTGATCCATAGTGAGCCCATTCAGGAGTTTCTTCAATGTAGTCAAGGGATGAAAAAGTTTCGGTTCCTTTACTTTCATAGAATCGTTTAATTAAAACATTGAATTTGTTGTAATCAATCCAAGTATGCCATCGATTATCTCTTAAGAACTTCTTGTTTGCGATTAGAACACAATTGGAGTGTTGGTGTTCAGACGCCAAACCATATTCATTGTTTAGATATTTGAGCAATTCTTTTGAAAAATGGACCACTTCTTCATGGTATGGGACGTTAGCCATGGTTAAATTACTGTCTTTACCGGTTCCACAATAAGTAACTCCTTTTATCTCAATGAAGTCAGGATTTCCGAGACCTACTAAATATGCATATCCTTCAAGTTCTTCAACATTGAATGACTTGACGAGAGTCAGACGATAGACAGTGCGCTGTCCTTTGGCTGACAACGCTTTAAGACTATCAGTAAAGCGCTCCCAAAAGTCTCGAAAAAGTGGTCTATCGATTCGTTTAAGGCTTTGTTTATTACTGGCGTCCACTGAAACATAAAGTTGTGTCACCGGATCTAAACTATTCAAACAAAATATGAATATATCTTTCATTTAAAAACAAATCAATGTCTCAATACTTTTTGATGGCTTCGGGGAACTGTGCGTTTGTCACCAGAAAAGTTGAAATGCTTTTATTGTGAAGCATTTTAACCAATTTGCTGATATGAGGATACATTATGGGTTCGCCCACTAAAGAAAGGGCGCAATGCTTTACTTGCATTCCTTCCTAAATCAAATCAAATCAAATATTATTATTATTTAAACAAAAATCAATTTTACGTCTAATCTTTGTTTGATAACTCCGGGAACACCTTTGAACTCATTGATCATTTGGTAGTGATTGGAAAGTGCGCCTTCAAACACCAATTCTGGTTCATCTAAAGACCATTTCCATTCTGTTCCGACAGGATTTGTGTGGTGTCTCCAACAGAAGACACATTTATTAGCGCAGGCAAGACTTGGAGTCGTTTCCATACATCGATGCGATTCAATGCCATAAAAACTATGTTTATAACATCCGCCTATAAATCAAAACTTTTCATTAAATTATTTAAATAAATATTAAAATCTAAAGTTTGTGTCTTAAAGACTCTTTTGTTAAAAACATTAAATATATTCTGCACTGAATTATATACTAAATAAAGAAATCCATTAAACTTCATGAGATCTACATTTTTGCTATTTGTGTGAATACCTCTTCCTCTGAGCATAGATTTAGTCCAACGACAGAGTTTGACTCCAGAATGAGTGCCGATTAATTTGTAGCCCTGTTTTGTTAATTCTTTCCTTAATTCAGTGGTAATCATATCTTTTTTGATGCCATTCTTTTCTGTCATATTATTTGTCTTTTGGTTCATTAGATCTTCGATATCAACGATTTCTTTTTGGGTTTGGACTTCATTTTCATTTTGGTCTTCAGAATCCGATTCATTGATTAAATTCATTGAAAAGTGTTTTAACCTTTCAATTAGTGTTTGAGTCCAGTCATGAAAATGATTATGAAAGCGTTCATCACTTATATCTGATAATTGAGTCTTAATTAAAGGAATTGCTTTCAATTGTTTGAGCCATCGATTGATGTTTTTTGCGAATAAACAGAAGTCCTGTCCATAAGCCCTATCGCCGACACCAAACACAACAAAATTAAGTCCTTTAAAAGAAGTTTTATTAACTCTAAAATCATTGACAGTGTCTTCGAGCCATTTGTTAAACCACTCGCCATCCGGTGGAGGACTTCCAGAAGAATAAGTCGAAACTATAAAAATTATAAAAGAGTTGTTCTTCGCTTCAACGAAGAGGTCTTCCGGTTCAAAGTCTTTAATTGATGATAAATTAACGTTTAAATCAATTTCTTCTAAAATAGTTTTTAATTGTTTAGACAATCGCTCAGAAGTTCCCGTTTTAGAGGAGAAGACTATCCGACAACTCTTTGAGGTATCACTCTTTGGTTCATTAGACGACTTATTGTTTGAATTAAAAATAAATTTAAATAAAACTAAAGAAATACAAAACACTAATAAAAATTGAATTATAAAATAGTCAGTAATTAAATCAAAAACTTCAGTTAAACTCATTTTGAATTAAAAGTTGTGTTCAAACAAAACATGTGTTAAACTGTTTATTGTGTTTCACTTTTCTACTAAAACCTCTTTTTAAGAAAAGCGCGAATTTTGAAAATCTTATGAATTTTCTTCGAAAGGGATCACAAATGAGTTCAACTGATTTATAAAACTTTAGTTCTTTTATTATCTCTTTTTTTAAATTCGCGAATAAAATTCATTTTTAGAGGAAATAAATATTTATTAACACTATTTTAAGATTTGATTACTATTTATAGAAAAGAAAAACTTTTATCAGAAGAAAATATAATTGACTTTAAATATTTGGTCACTATTTTTATATTATGAAGAAAAGAACGCGATTTTTATGTTATTATTGTTTTAAATGAAATATTTTAGTAAAAACTTTAGTTTTAGTTAATTTTAAATTAACGGAAAGTATTTTTGTAACGAAAAACGCTTTTTCCGCAGATAATTATAATTTAATTTAAGTTTGAAATATAAAATAAAGCGTTTAAATCAAATAGTTGAATGAAAAGGATAATGTCCATGCTCATTTGTGATGATTGGTTGGATCAAAAAAATATTAATGAATTAAAGGAATGGATTTCATTCGAACCAAAACTCAAAAACATTTTATATATTAAAAGACCAGATATTATGTCAGCGATAGAGAAGTTTGACATTAATTTCTTAAATGAATTCACGAAACAAATGAGAACTGAAAACCCATTCATTGAAATCAATTCTATGTTTAAATTATTTGTTTGTATCCAAAAATTATTCTCTCATTTCGAGGAGAGTTTGTCGACAGAAACTTATATCGAAAAATCAGCGGAAAATGAATGCAAAGTAAGAAATATGCCTTTTATTGATTGTCGTCTAAATGGTGTAGAAGTGATGGGACTAATCGATACGGGCGCACAGTTTTCAGTGATTAGCAAACAGTTGTTAGAAACGTGTCATTTACTTCATTTGGTTGACCAGAGATATAGAACTGAAGCGTTTGGTATCGGAAGACAAACAATTTATGGAAAAATTCATTTAACAATTATAGAAATCAATGGCTTTCATATGGATATCAGTTTTACAGTCGTTTCCGAATTTCATTCAAATTATTTTCTGTTGGGAAACGATTTTCTCATTAAACACAAGTGTGTCGTCTATTGTAGCGATGAATTCATTTTTTTCAAATATTATAAACTTTTGGTTAAAACAAAACCCTTCACTTCATTTGAATTCTAATAAAATATTGATTTTTCTAAAACTACGTTAAGAAATAAACTTTAAGAGTTTGAATTAATTTAAATCATATTTCAATCAAATTTAATTAATTTGTTTAATAAAATATAAAAATGATTATTCCTTTTTTATTTCTTTTTTAAACTTGGTTATTCTTTAGCATTAATTTAACAAATTAATCAAAAATAATAATTTTGTCTGAATAATGATTTTTAGAAAATTATCCTTGAAAGTATATAACTATTGATAGAAGCATCCAAGATAGGAAAAATGTGCATGCATAATTCAAATGCATAATGGCTTTTAGTTGAGGTTCAAATAAAATTTAAATTTTGTTGAAACTTGTATTAAGAATTTTACAGATAATTAACGATTTGATGTAAAATACATTTTTAAAATTACCAAAACTAATGCAAAATCAGCTAAAATTAATGCATTCTTTTGATTAAAATTTAAAGTTTCAGTTATTTTTGATCAAAACTTCTATTAATAATATATTTGATATAAATATTTTCCAAATAATATCCATTTCTTAAAATTTATTAATTAATTACTGATTACTATTAGATAATCAATGATTAGTTATTAATTAAAGTCTCACTTCTTATAAGAAATGTTTTTATATAAAATTAATTTTAATTGAATTTAATTTAATAGTTAATACTATAAAATTTATAGTATAAATGATTTGAATAGGAGTTTTAATATCGAAGTTTTTTATTTTAATTTGAAAATAGTGTTAATTTAAAATGTCTTTCATTTAAATAATAACAATAAAAACAATTGAATGAAAACTAACGGATAATATAATTTATTTTGTATTAACATTAGAATTGTATTTATAATTATCTGAGAAATAACAGTCAATATATGTGAGAGAATTTGCATTTTTGATAAAATTATATTCAATTTCATTAATAATAACAGAAATTATGATTTTGTGTTTCAAATGTAATGATTTTGTGTTTCGAATAAACAAATTAAATGATTGATTAAAGATAACAATAATTGAATTCAAACATTACTTAAATTTCTGAAAAGTAAAACAATAATTATGCAAAACTATAAGGATTTGCGCTCAAACTCTTCAAATGTAATAAATATAACAATAGATAAGTGCTTTAAATAAAGATTTCAAGCTCTTAATAGACTCAATAGACTAAATAGACTAGGACAATTTACATTATATACAACTAATTGGGAATAAAAAATTTTGTCCAACAAATCAAAGATAAAAGTAATGCTTTTTTTCTATAAGAAAAGTGCACTAAAACTGCACTCTTAATAAATGGCACAAAATTCATGTTAAGTCTGAAAGGATTTTAGATATAAATGTATTTAATAATAATAATAATAATAATAATAATAATATATTAATTGTGTTATTATTTTATAGAACTAATATTAAATTTTTTTTCTTTTCAGTGATTTTTGACTTTTGACTAGTTTTTAGGGAATAGTTTTGGTTAAAATATTGAAATAAAGTGTTAAGGCTTTATAGGAGTTGAAGTGCTCCTGTTATCTCTTAATATGTTAATTAAAATGACTTAAAGATCGTTTGTCTAAACTGGCAGTGGTTTTGGTGCTAATATTCGAAGAAAATATCATAAAAACTATAATAGTATCGATTATTAATTGTTTGAATTCTAATAAACTCTAAACTTAATATTATGTCATTTCGTCGGAGTATTTAAACTAAGAGTTTATTACTATTTATGAAAAGAGGAATTTATCAGTTGTTTAATGTTGTGTTTGTGTTGAACTGTAATAATGTCTAATAGGGTAAAGTCGGAGAAAACATATTTTCGATGGCAGGCGGTGTTGAGACAATGTCTTCCAGTTTCAAACAGAATATTCTTTGTAATCCATTGACAGAAAGTGTGCGCAAATCCGGCAGTTTTGCCAAAATTTTTGAGAAGTAGTGCGGCTTTTTTTGTGCCTCGCTATTGTAAGTGACATGGTCCTTAAGCGAATTGATTATCTTCATTTGCAAGGCTTCCACTTTATGAGGTTCTTTCAATCCGTGTCTCTCTATAAGTCATTTAGAAAATATTGATTCAATCGTTCGAATCATTGAATGCATGAAAATAATGGTTTTCATACCTGTGACGAGTGTGAGACCGCATAAACAGGCAAATGCACTGATATCTAATTGCATTTGTCGGATGTTCTCAGAAAAGTCAATAATGGAGGCCAACCACTCACCAAAACTTTGTTCGCACTGGAATTTACTCAATACAACTCCATTGCAAAAAGTAAAGCGATCAGCATTTGAAGGCATTCTATCATTTCATAGCAATAATTCAATCATTAGTTTTCAAGTGATAGCCATTCAAATATAGGACATACCTATAGGCCATTCTTAAGACAAATAACTCAAGACATGCCGATTGAAAAAGCAATGACTGATCAGATTTATCCAAATCTGTAAATCCGGGAATTTTTTCGGCGAAATTATGTATGACTTCAAGAGAAGACATCAGTATATTATAAAACTGGGAAATGTATTCCGCCTGAGAGCTTCCCTGTGTGCCTCCCTGTGCGTTATCTTTCAACTCTTTGAACTGTAATAATAAGAATTGCATTCAAATGAAGTTCATTTATGAATATTAATGTCAATAATTGCTTACATGACTATAATCGAGGTTAGCCAAGTCAGGAGTTGTGTCTACGTGAGCCCTTACAAGAGCTGTGATTGTGCTAATGGGTGGCGATGGCGGCGATTCTTGAGGTGATTTAGGTTTTGATGGAAGTCGTCCTCTCCTTCCTTTGAGATTATCGGTTCGAACCACTAAAAACAAAATCAAATATTAAATATTATATCAATTATATAATAATTGCCACTCATTTGACACTCAAAAAAAGTAAATTCTTTTAATGCATACCTTCTTTAACCATTCCAACGGCCAGACATTTTTGGAAGCGGCAAAACTGGCACCGATTCCTTCGCCTTTTATCGACGGGACAGTCTTTATTTCCGAGACAAACATATTTAGCGCCCTTCTGTACAGTTCTTTTGAAGAATCCCTTACAGCCTGAATCAGATAAAAGAGATATTTAATACTGGAATTAATGTTTGACTGAGTATTTGTTTCTTTTATTTAGTGATAATTTCGAGTATTTTAGAATTGATTGCATTTCTATCGAGTGATTATATATTTACTAATCGCTTCTGTGTATAGATAAGTAAATACCTTCACAGGTGCGAACCCCGTAGTGCTGACACGCGGCGTTGTCACCACAAACAGCACATAATTGACTGGGAGAGGGCGATGATTCGTTTGGTGAGGATCTGCTCGAATTTGAGTTTTGTGGAGAGGTTTGAATGCGAGCACTCGATTCAGAAGATGTGGGACTCGGAAGAGAGAGTGGTTTGCGCTGCGTTTTTGATGGCAAAGTGTTGCCAACAATTGGAGGCGAAGGTTGTGATTGAAATGATATGTTTTGAAGAGTCGGACAAAACGAGGATTTCGTTTCAATTGATAAGCGCTGATAAGAAGTGCTTTCAGTTGTAAAAGCACTCGATGTGGTTCTGGACTGTGACTGAAGAGGCGAAGCGGGGAAAACACCCATTTGATAGTGGGGTTGACTTATCGTCACATTCGTCACATTCGGCTTTTCACTTATCGCTGGATATGTGACAGCGTTTGGGTAAGTATTTCCTTTTGGTGGTAATGAAGTTATGCCATAAGACATCGATGTGTGACCACTCGTTGACGCACCAAAAGTGTCCGGTAATTCTTGTTTCAAAAGCAATGGAGAAGAACTGGCGGTCGTCTGTTGTCCAATGAATGAGGCGGGAGATAAAGAGGGGGAACCGACTGAAGCCACTGAAACATTGGAGCGTTGCATTGAAAACGTTCCGCTTTCGAGCGATTCCTCATCAGATCCTATTTCTTCAAATTTGAAAAACATGGCCGACGATGACGTCCGCTGACGATATCGTGGAGAATATGTTTCGAGAAAAGAGGGCAAAATGGGTGCACTCGGAGTTGAGGGCGTAGAGGCAACTGACGATTCTTGGGAACAGGTAGTTGACGGAGCAGTACTATCACATGTGGGGGGCGAACACTGCTCCGGTTGGTTATACATATCCGTAAAGTCAACAAAATTGGACTCTTCGTCAAATGAGTCCTCTATTGGGAAATCAAAGAGTTTGAAGTCTTCAAAAGTATCGTCAATACTATAAGAAGTAATGCCGAAGTCGGGGCCCAGCAGTGCGCCACTACTACCAAACGAAGCACTCTGTAATACAAAAGTCATGTTGTAGTCAATTGTACGACACTTTGCCTCCACTTTCATTGAAAGTTATCATAAAATGAAGACTTTTAATCAGTAAAATAATTGTCGTTAACTGAGAGGTCGTATCTCTTAAATCAGTGAAAGCTTTGAGAATAGAATTTGATTTCAATCGAAATAATGTTTTGTTTTGTGCGTCCAATCATTGCTGACAGCAGTGATGTATAAAACGCTACTTTTGCCAGAAATTTGTTTTTATCTCTAATTTAAGTCCGAAAGTGATACACACCTCAACTTCCAGTAATAGGGCTTAGATTTAAAGCACTCGAGAAATGTTATCAAATGTAAAGATAATCATAACTTTTGGAATGAGAAATATTATTATAGAATGTAAGTCAGGTAAATCTGCCGCTTGTGATGCATCAAATGTGCAAAATTTTCACCTGATTAGACACTATCATAAGTGGCACCCAATGACACCCTTGATCTAATTATTCCTTATTAAAGTCTAAGCGATACCACAATAACTCAATAAACAGATCCTTTTCTTTAACTTTTTTTTCAAAAGCACTTCAAATATGAGATAAATTGTTAAAACAATTAGAAGAAGTCTTACCTGTGGTTGCAGTAATATCATGGCTGTGTCCGATTTCAATTCTCTTTGCACAGTTGCCGCACCGGTACTCGTACCTTGGTGCTCTTGGCCACAACAAGATGAGCTCTCGTTTTGAATGTTCTTATAATAATAATTATAATAATTGAAGGAAAGGTTTGCTTTTGAAGAGAGTCGTGAGTATCCGCTTTTGCCTTCAATTATACACTAATTTTTGTTTAATTCTTTTCCAAAAGAAATCTGAAGTAAAAAATAGTTTCGATTAAAGTTTTGAATAAACGAAAGTTAAGAGTTTTCTCTTAAAAAATATAAGTTATCATTGAAAGTGTGATTCTCTCTTTTATCTGTTATCTGACACTATTGTGAAACTTATGCAGAAGTTTTGCTCCGATAATAACAAATAATGCTCTGATTAACCATTAATTTATTTATAAAATAAGGCTATCGATAAGTTTTCAATGACTACAGAATATTTCATTAATAAAAAAAATGTTTTTCTCCATTAAATTCAATATTTTTTAATGTAATCTAATTTTGGAATTTATTAATAATAATAATTTTGTTTATTATTTTCAAATATAGTATTTCTGCATAAAATGACGTAAAGTCTATGAAAAGGCTATTAATATAATGAAAAGAATTGTATATATAATCCGCAATTCTATGAGAAAAGAAAGAATAAGATTCCGTATATTTATATATATTATATATAATACTCGAAACTCTGTTCTAAAAGCGATCGAAAGTGACGTTTAGACCCAAAGAAAAAATAATTTACTACAGAATGACGTAAAGTATTGGCACGTTTTCATTATTCTGTATCTAAGCATCAGTTCTTCCGTTTCTAAGTCCGATTTGCGTCACAAACATAACATCACTTGAAAAGAATAACAGAGGGATAACAGAGAATAACAGAATTGAAAAGTGAGGAAAAGTGAGCACTGGTTGTGACGAAGACAAGCGATCGATCGCTCGCTTACGTGACTTCTATGCCTCGGATAGAGTTAGGAACTAATCGATAAAAGTACTCATATGTAGTTCTGCTGACGACAAACACTTCTATTCTATGAAAGACCGACTCAATAATAATAAGGACACAAAACTCTAAAAATAGATCCATCGATACAATAGATTTTCATTGTATTTACAGAATTTTCATTCATTGATGCACTCATTTTTAAATTCAATACTTCTGGTCATTTCAAAATTGATTGCATTCATAACTTTTTATCATTGATTTTATCAGAAGAAATCAATTTTCAATTTGCAGTCATTTTGACGAAAGTATTAAACTTTTAGTCGATATTCAGAATTTAAAAAAATTCATTGAATTGATTTAATTGATAACAATTAGAAGAACTGAGTTTTTCCACAGAATTAAGAAAATTAATATTCCATTTGATATTCATTTTTATATATTTTAGCAAAACTTTACTCAACTATTGATTTCTTTAAATTTATTCAGTTTTAATCGGAAACAAACATTGAATTAATACTTTTTAGAGAATTTTTGATATTTTAGATGAAAATCGTTTGAAAAGATATGAATTGAAAATCACATAAAATATTAGTAATTATATGCAAACTATACCTGAACTTAAAGTAGAACTCCTTTAAGGAAGAGATGATAGTTTTCTTGGCGTTATTGCAAATCAGATGAATGGATATGTTGTCAACAAACAAGTAATGAGAAGATGTGGTCTAACTTCCGCACAAAACAACAATATTTGTGACCAATTTTTAGAATTTGATAACACTTTGATTTTTGTGTTATGTCTGAGACAGTGTTTGGCTCTGGTCTGAAACAAAGCACACGAGGAGTTGAGAGTATATATCGTTGGCTTACGTTCTCCGGTGAGACTCATCTCTAAGACAACTAAACGTTTTTCGGACGTCAATCGCTTCGAGTTTGACGTCAGATTCAATCGATGCCAACATTGGTATCCAATGAGAGGCACGAATTGGTTGTTCACTGCTATCATCTGAATCCAAGTATTAATGAGACGTCAAAATTACGTCATTCCATACCAGAAGAATTAGTCCGAAAAACTACAAGACTTTAGGCATCGATAGATATCGATTTTTGCTCGAGTTTTAGCTCATTTTATCGCCTGTACTGCACAGCACACAATGTCTGACACGAATATCTCATATATTCACAGAAACACCAACTCTTCCCACAAATCATTATAGAATTTAATTGATTTTCTTTTGATGCAATCGAAGTATTTCTGCATTTTATCGTTAATATGTTTTTTGATACCAAAAGAATAAATATTTATTCGATGAAAAGTTTTATCAAAAAAACACTATTTATTCAAACGATTAATCGAATTAACAAAAGAAAATTATTGATAAAAACTATAGTTTCCAATCGATTATCATTTGGGGCTCTTCTTTACTACTGATTGTAAGCTAAAGAGAAAAATCTACACAAACTGTCAATCATTAATAGTAGTTACATATAAAATGACATTAATTAGTGAGAGTAAGACTGATATAACTGCACTTTTTTCTACAAATTATTTCAAACAATTCTTCTGATTATAATCCAAATTAAGATTCAATTTCTTAAAATAGATTTGAAATATAATTCAATTCTTTGTATATAAAATGCATCAAAACTAACGTTAAAACTATAGATTCCTATAAAATACTCGAATAAATCTTATTTTCTATAATTTATTTAAATAAGATTTGGAATAAAAGTATAAGAAATTATAAAAAATGCTTAAATAAAATTAATGATGAGTTGTTTGCACTGTAAGACATATGAGTTCAACACTTAAGACTAACTAAACAGAAAATGTTTAACAAAACTGCAGAATTTCACCGAAATATTGGATATGAATTTTAAATTTATTAAAACATAAATTCTTTATTAAAATATTTATCTGAAAATTATATTTTTAATGAATCAAATGAATGTCAATTAAATTAATCTATAAAAATACAAATAAAGTATTTTATATTTTTTAGTATAATTTCGTCATTTGTTTAATAAATTATGAAATCATTACACAAAATGTTATGAATTGATGGAATTATTAGTAAAACTGTATTAAACCTGAATTTATTAATTTTTAGTATAATATAAACGATTTTTAAAAATAAATGAATAGATTTGATTTAATTTCAATTATTATTTGAATTCAATTCTACATAAAAACTACGAATTTTTAAATAATGACTTCATTTTAATTTTAATAATTTTGATTAAATAGTATTTAAATTTAAATATTTATGAATTAATGAAATATTAATGAATATAAAAGACTAATAGGAATTATTTAATAATATTAATTAGTAATAAAACAATTTTAAACATAAAAATCTATTTTTTTTTGAAATTCATTTCATCTTTAAGTCTGATTTCTAATGATTGCTATGAATTTTATATTAAATAAATTATATTTAATAAAAGTTATGCCAAAAAAATCAAATAAAAGACTAACAAAAACTAATCGATAAATACTTGAAATCCTTTGTTTCGATCAAATTTTATAATCGATTTTTTGTTTATAATATTTGACCAAAAGTCTAATACATGTCATATATAATATATTATATCAGAACTTAAGATTCAAATTCATTTGAGAATGTGATCCGAATCAATTTTTATACCAATTTTTGCCTCTAAATATTATTCGATTTCCTATTATTATTAAGAATTAATGAGTAATTTCATCGATCAAACTCTTATAGTTAGCTCTAAAGTGATAAACATATGAGAGAAATAGAGAAATAGACAATTATTTAATAATAGAATAATTTTATTTATTTAAATTCAAAAATTTTAGAAATACATTAGATTTTAGTAAATAATTTTAATTCAATTATTATTAAAAGAAAATACAATTGAAATATAGATTTAAAAATAAATACCTTCAAAACCTTACCTCTTATTATATAATATGTGAGAATAATCTGTTGTTTTATATACACTTAAACTAACTTCTTGTGAATTAGTTGTAATGGCTTTTAGAATGTAATCCTTAAATTATATGAAACGATCCCGAATTCAATCCTATTTTTAGCACTAATTCTTTCGGAACAAAGTATGTTAAACATTGTTTGGAAAGAGAGGACAATAATTAAACAAATGCCACAAAATAACCACCGAATCATTTATTCACAATAAACTCAAATAAATCCAAATAAGAAAATCCATACTTTTGTTCCTTTATTTGAACTGATTTTTAAACAAAAATAACCAAAAAATCCTTTCAAATGAAATTTTGTTTAAAAACTACTCAAACAAAAAAAAGTTAAATAATTTTCTAAAACTTTTATATACTTTTCTATAAAATAATTAATAAAAAAAAATATTATTCTGTGTTTAAAATCCATCGAATAATATAAACTCAACTTTGAATTTAATGTTGAAAATGACAAAAAAACAGAACTAAACGGAAGGGTTCACAAACGAAAATGAAAGAAACGAATAACTCTTGGCTCTGGCTTTTTATACTAAACCAGTCGATAACATCTGAACTTTAAGGCAGAACTGAGACCCATTTCGTGCCAACATTTTTGCTTATTATCATTAGAATTCTCGTCAGTAAAATAGTTACGTCATTCTATTGCCTTCATATTCATGGAAACCTATTTCTGTCGATTCATTTGCGTCAGAATATCAAACAATTCTGGGCTTTAACTCAAACAGAACTCAACTTATTTGGAATAAAAGAGAGAATAATACTTCAAATTATTTTCGCATAAATCAGTTTTCGTCTCTAAACAACGAAATGACGAAACATTTTCTACAAAATATTGACATTTATTGCAATAAACTATTGTTTGAGACTTGAGATCAGCAATTATTTCAACCATTCATTTGCTTCCAATTATTTAATACTTTATTCCATGACTCGAATCATCAATTTATGTCATTATATTACTTCATAAAACTTTCAAAAAAAGATAAACTTCTACTTTAATTAATTTCTTAATATGATCTTGCTAAAAAAACATGTCAAAATTATGTCTTTTGTAAATATTCTTATTTTAATACATTTATCTTTGAATTTAATGTTAGATTTAATATAATTTCTGTAATTTAATCTAGCATATTTTAGAAAGAAAATTTAAAAGCAATTGGTATACAAATAATTCAAATAATTGTAATAAAAAATAAATTTTCTGTTTTATTAAGCCAATTATCAAACCAATTTATTTTCCCCCAAATTTTATAAAAATATTGAACCTTTGCTTGGTATGAATTATGATTTATCTAGTTTGTTTTTTAGAATTTATATGGCGCCTATTTTTTATGGTTAGAATAGGTTAACATTAAAAGTTATATTAATATTATTTTGAGAATAGAATATCAAAAATATTGTCATAAATATTGATTTATCGCAAATAATTGAAAAAAAGATTAAAATAAAAATATTATTTATTGTTTGAAATTTCTCTCAAAATTAACTTTTTTGGCAAAATTTTGGAGTTAAAAAATATAAGAAATTTTCATAAGAAATAACATTTTATTAATTTAATTTTTATTTTATTAATTAAACTTAATAAGTTGTTCTCTTTTTTAACTTTAAAGGTTTATATGTAAACTTGCTTGGTTAAATATCAAAATTTAAGTAAATAAAAATCAAATTTAATAATTTTTAAATATCATAAAATTATAATAAAAAGCTTTAATGTGTAAAAGTCGGTGTTTTTGAGATTTTTGGAAATTGCCCTTAATACATTCAAGAATTTTCAAAATACCTTATCACCCCCTGGAGTCGAGATCTTTGGCGACCCCTGTTTTATTGTATCACTTATGAAATACTAATCTCTTATCTATAATGATTTAGTTGTAGGTTTGCATTTAAATTATAATTAAAAGTAATAAAATGTGTCATTAAATAACTTATTTTAAAGATTCTTATTCTAAATGTGTCTGATAATAGTTTAGGAATAAAATTTAATTTTTATTCAAAACTAATAACTAATGGCTATTAATTATATCAATTCATTATTTAAACATTTATTCATTGATTTTTATTTGTTTTTATTAGTTGTTTGAAATCATAACAATTGAAATTTCAATGATTGCCTTTAATTTTATTTTTTTTATTCTAAATTTAATTAAAGTTATTCTATAATTCTTAAGTTTTATCTGTAAAAGCTTTCAAATAAAGTCAAATGAGTAAAATTACCAGGGATGGCCATGGTTTTTAAATAATATTACAGGTTATAAAAAAAATTCAAAATTAGAGCATTAAAAAAACAATTTTTATTTAAAACAAGTGATGAGGATAAAAATTTGCGCGAATTGATTATTCAAAATTTTTAATTATATTTTATGTTTAAAAAATTAATTCATATTATCTATTTATAAATTAATTATAAAATTTGCGCAAATTTTTATCCCCATCACATATTAATCTATTTTATGTCTAGAATTCGGGAAAAATGTCAAATTTGAGCTAGTTCAACAAATAAGAAAGTTAAGAGGGGGATCAGATTTTTATTGCAGTTTTGAACTACAATTTTTTCGTGCCTAGAAGGGGTACCCCAATACCCCCTATACCCCCCAGATGGCCATCCCTGAAAATTACTGAAGAAATATATAATCAAAATAATGAACACCTTTTATTTTATCCCATCACATGAGTAAAATATTTTATTTTGAAATAATCCGAATCATTTCATCATATTCTATAATATAGAATCTATATATAAAGCCATTCACGTAAGAAAGTGAACACCCATTTCAGTTACATAAATGATAAGATTTAATTATTTCATATAATATATATATACGTACTGTTTGTTAGAATGGATGTTCACTTCAAACTGTGTTCACTTTTTTACGTGAATAGCTTTACTCAAAGATGAAAAGTTTGCAAATTATCCAAAAAATAAAATCTATTAAACATTACAAAACAAATAAAAATAATCCCAAACATAACTAAATAAAATTTAATTAATTAATTATCGAATAAATTTATATAAAATTTAAATCAATAATAAATTATTAATTAAAATTACAGTAAATTTCTTTATTTGGGATGTCTTTATTATCGAGGTTTTACTGAATTTTATTTTATATAAAATATTATTAAAAGCAGTGAATAGCGACGTCTTTCGGCTCTCATTTTAAGTATTAAAGAAAACAATAAATCATATGATTTGTTGTTTTGAAAAATGCGTTTCGTTTCCGATATTTTAAAATTGTTTTCTTTGTTTTAGTTTTAATTTTGAGTAATTAGTAGTCACTAACGATAATAAAAGATGACAAACGAATCAGACAAAGACCAGTCCAGTGGAGGACTGCCTTTACGTCGATTACAATTAGCGATAAACCAAATAATTGAGACATCGATTCCTTTCAATTTAAATGCCATCGAAAGACATAAACAAAGGATTGAAGAAGTATTTAATATTCATTTATTTATTTACTTTTAATTATTAATTATTTTAAATAAAAACAGTTTCGGGTAAACAAAGAATGGGATCAAATGATAAAAGAACAGAGCATTGGATTACAAACTGTTCAAAGACTTAAAGCAGACTTAAGACAATTGGAGTGTTTGACAAAGAAAGTGATGGCTAACGATTGGCAACAAATTAGTGAAGAAATTACTCCCATTAGAGCTAAAGTCGATTCCGTTGTTAAAGAGTTTCTCGAATCGAATCAAAATTTAAAAAGTGATCCACTTTTGGGACTTAATTTTGAACATAATTTTAGTGAAGAATTGGATGAAAATTATGTTGAAATAAATGAACAAATGATTGAAAAGTGTTCTAACGTTGAACTTATGACTGATATAATGGAAAGAAAACAAACTCTTCTTTCGTGGCTTAACCTCAGAAAAGAGTTAAATGATTTGAATCATACTTTTCATTCTCTTTTGTCAACTCTTTCGGTAAGTTTTTCAGTCATTAAAATAATTTTAAAATATTTTTCTTTATATAAAAAAAAAGAGACAAAAAGAAAGCGTTAATTCAATAGAAAATAATATCTCAAACGCCAACGAAAATGTTTTAATGGGAGCACAACATCTTTCAAAAGCCTCTGCATTGAAGTCAACATTTGTTCCGATAACGGCTGGACTTTTGGGCGGCGCTGTATTCGGTCCGATCGGAGCGTTGGCCGGATTTAAATTCTCGGGAATAGCGGCCGCTTTAGGCGCTTCTGTTGTTACTTATTCTGGCGTTAAATTCATTCAGAAAAAGTCAATAACTGATGAAGAAATGGAAATCATTTCTAATGAAACAAATACTAGTCATAAACCATTAGATAAGTCTTCAAACTAACTCTTTATGAGATTTCATTATAATTCTACAGTCAATTCATTAACGAAAGTAATTATAAAATGCGCTTTAATTTATACAAATTTTTAGTGACGTCATTAAAATAATGACCATATCCCACCAATTATAGTCTTGGCCATAACAACAAATTTTGCCATTTTTACTAATTTTATCGATTACTATGACTTTAACAGCGCTTTATTAAGGCCAACCCTTTTAAAATCAAAAATTTAATACAATTATTTGGTAAAACAAAAATGATTTATTAGTAAAAGAGGTTTATGAATGATATCCATCTGCTGTAACAATACAACTCTTTTCTATTCTAACAAACGCCACCACAAATGTAAAAAAACGGCAGACTGTTAGCCCACTAATAAAACAAACGGAACTACAAATATAACAAACATTATAAGAGACAGTGTGACTCCCGAGGTCTAATTCCCTAAAACTATTGGTCGGATCGAAAAGTGGTCAATTAATAATTTGTTCGTTTCGATGAATACAACATTTCATGAGTAGTATCACAGCATTGATTATTTACCGTTTGGCCAAAATTTGAGGGTTAATGTCTATAATGTTATACTCTTACATTGTATTATACTATTTACTATTGTTTCGATTAATATATAGCAGAGATCGACAAAACATGTCTCTATGTCAACCAAACGTCACATTTCACAACTCATTACTTTATTTCCATGGATTTGTCGATCTATAGAGTAATCCATTCGCTGTTTGTTATATTTGTAGTTCCGTTTGTTTTATTTGTAGGCTAACAGTTTGCCGTTTTTTTACATTTGTGTTGGCGTTTGTTAGAATAAAAAGAGTTGTAAGTTAAGATATATTCGATAATTTAAAGACATCGAGAGTTTCAATGGTATCATTTTATTGTCAATTTTGTCTCTATTATCGGTAACTAATATTAAGTACTTTTATTTTTGGATTGGATTCTGTCAGACATTCTATTTGTGATTCACTCAAATCATTGTTTATATCACATTGTTTTCAAACATTACAAAAAATGCTTTTATTCAGTTCATTGAAAATGAATTATTATCAGAAATGGGCAAACTTGCCCTCAGGAGTTATTAGGGGGTATTTTGGAATACCGATCCCTATTGGCCAACCCTGATTACTACTTATTCTTCACATTATTTGAATTTCAAAAAAAACTTTTTAAAAATACAGTTTATTAACTTTTTTAACTGTTTGGTCGATACCTACTATTAATTATGGTCACCCCTTCGATAAAAAAGTAGTTGCTATGACCTTTATAACGCGCTAATATGATCACTATAATCATAGATGGCTAAAGGGGGGTATTTCAAAATACCCCCGTGAGACAAAAAAA